>RJWJ010004946.1:0-14748 GCA_004363605.1 Indri indri
CTTCCTGTCACGCATGGCACAGGGCCCCTCCTCCTCTCACGCAGGGCACGTGGCCCCTCTTCCTGGCACACAGGGCACGCTGCCCCTCTTCCTGTCACGCAGGGCACGTGGCCCCTCTTCCTGGCACGCAGGGCACGTAGACCCTTGTCCTGTCACGCAGGGCACGTAGACCCTCTTCCTCTCACGCAGGGCACGCTGTCCCGCCCCTTTCACACAGGGCACGGAGGCCCTCTTCCTGTCACGCAGGGCGTGCCGCCCCGCCTCCTCTCACACAGGCTCACTTTGTGTCACACAGGGGCATCTTGTCCCCTGCAGGTGCGCATCGCCTCATGCAGTCGCGCCTTTCTCACGCAGGGCGCGGCGACAAACGGCGTTCTGGGCTGTCCATTCCGTGCTGGCCGTCCTGGGCACTGTAGCCCTGAGCACTCACAGGGAAGGATGGGCAGTCCGCCCCCTGCTGGCCAGCAGGGACATTGCAGCCCTAAAGTCTCAGGACAGGACAGGGGATCCACCCCCTCCTTGCCATTGTGGGCATTGCAGCCCTCAGCACTCACGGGGTGATGGCAATGAGTGCCCCCTCACAGCTGTGCTGCAGAACCAGTTAAATTCTGAGTTCAGCATATTCAGTGCCAGGATTTGGAAATTCAAACTGAGATGGACTCACTATACTGTGTATTTCACGAAAATGGCAAGGGAGGGAAAAATGAAGTGGAAAACATAGGGAATTAAATAAATGTAGACATATACATTACACCTTACACAAAAATTCACTGAAAAGAATTCTCAGACTTAAATTACAATGCAAAACGATGAAGATTCTAGAATAAAATATGAAAGAAAAGCTCAGTGACCTTGGGTTGGAGGATTAGTTTTAACACACACACCAAGAGACTATCCACAACAGTGAAAATAATTAATAACATGGCTGTTATAACACTTAAAATTTATACTCTAAGAAAGATCAGCTATGACTAGACAATTTTAAAGAGCTAAGCTTGATTTATGGAGCCAATACTTACAAATCCCTCTGAGAAAAACCAGCCTGATACCTGGATTACAGAGTTGCCAGACTGACAGGTGAGTAAGGAAGGTCATTGCCTGGCAGGCCTAGAATCTTGAGATATTTGGGGGACTTCAAGAAAAGAGGAATTCACCAAAAGCTATAGGTACTGCAGTTGACATCTGATATTAGGGTCTTGACTTGGCTTCTAGCCTCAATAAGACTTTTAAAAGTCCAATCTGAGATTCCTTATGAAAACTTCCAGCAAAGCAAACTTCAAGAGAGCTATGCAGTCAGTACCATTCTTGCTGCAATTACATAAATAATCAGGGAATAGTTAACAAAATTAAACTTACTTTGAAAACAAGAATAATCTGACTTTAATTATCTATGATCAAAAATGAGGGTTCCTGTAGAGAGAAATTTTATGTTTCAAAGGAAAACTGTAACCCTCATGGGTGCTCAGATTCTAGTCCTGTCCATTGTCTTTGAGCTATTTTTGCCTCTTTGTGAACTGATTCCTGCCTTCTGGTGCATTTGTCTCGGTCCCACAGTGATACTCGTGGGACAAGAGGCCAAGTATTGTCCCTCCTATTAAGCTGTCTGTTGTTAGTTAATTTGAAGACCTCCCAACACTGAGCAAAGTTAGAAGAGGAAAGTTTTTCTTACAAAAATGCATGACCTAATTGGGGTACATCCACAAAATGGAACACTATTCAGCCATAGAAAGGAATGAACCGTCATGGATGAATCTTACTTGTATGTTGCTCAGTGGAAGAACATAGTCTGAGGAGGATACGCACTGTATGACCCCATTGAATGAGACTCTGGAAAAGGCAAAACTACACAGATGGCAAACCAGGGGCTGCATGGGGTAGGGGTTTAAAGTATCCTATGTGATATTTTAATGGCAGACACCTGCCACTGTGCATTAGTCAAAACACACAATTTTACAGCCTAAAGAATACAGCAAAATCTATTCAAATCAAGTTATGTTATTCAAGATATGGAGTATCCTGGCACAGAATGCATGATGGGACAAAGAATTGAACTGTGTTACCAATTGCTATGGTTTGTCCCCACCAAAACTTATGTTGAAATGTCATCCCCAGTGTGGCAGTTTTGGGAGGTGGGGCCTGGTGGGAGGTCTTTCCACCATGGGGGTGGATCCCTCATTAATAGATTAATGCTGTCCCATACTGAGACATGAGTGAGTTCCCCCAAGAGCAGGTTGTTAAAGACCTTGGCTGCCTTGGTTTCTCTCTCTGGCGTTCTCTCTGGTCATGTGGTCTCTGCACACACCTGCCTTCCTTCCACTTTCCACCATAAGCTGACTCAGCCTGACGCCCTCACCAGATGCAGATGCCCAATCCCGTGTTCCAACCACTGAAATCATGAGACAAATAAATCTATTTTCTTTAGAACTTCCTGAGGTAATTTGTATTCTCAGGCATTCTGTTATAGCAACACAAAATGGACTAAGATACAAATGTGTGAAAAAACTCACTGAAGATGCAGGGCAAATGGAGCAGATCTAAGTAGTTTTGGAAATGAGTGGAATCTCTAGGCTAGAGGCAAACGAACTATACTTCCATGCTGGATTCTGTTTTATAAAGTTCTTTCCAATGGGGGCAATAGTTAACAATCCTAAAACCACTAGATCTGTATCTCAAACGGAACAATGACTTATATAAGTGGAAGATGGTGGGAGCCAGGTTTCTCACTGTTGAAGTGGAAGGTTACAGATCAGCAAGCGGAGGAGGCTACAGTGCTCCATGTGATAACAGATCAGAGGTGCAGACATCAGCATAAACTCACGTTTAGCTTAACATAGGCACAAACAATTCCATATAAAAACCTTATAAATAGGGATATTTCTGTATGTTAAAATACACACATATACTTCCTTGTGTTGTCAGCTGGGAGGGCCAAGATGCAATGAGCACATTTAGCTGCCAGATGTGAATTTTTATTACCCTTCTCTAACAAAAGGAACCAGGGCTCTTTGAAGACATGGCTGATACTAGGAGTGGGACAGCAGATATATGAGCCAGGATGATCCTGAAATATCAGAAAGTAAAAAAGCACTCGGAAAAAAAAGGTGGAATTATGACAAAGGAAAACAGGAGACAATGGAAAGAGCTCCCAGTGGCCAAAGCAGGAAAGAATTGAGCAAAAAAATACTGTAGAACTGGAGAATAACTAAAGCTTAAAGTAACCATGCATGTGTCCATACTTGTATAAATACATGAAAAAGGAAATGGAGCTTAATAGAAATCTTCTGCGATTGCACCACTGCACTCCAGCCTGGGTGACAGAGCGTGACCTTGTCTCTTAAAAAAAAAAAAAGGACTCCTTGGATTAAAAAGTACTTAAGTCAGTTTATTTAAATAGAAAATTCCCCTAAGTGCTTGTGTTTGTGTACATTTATATTTTACTATGTGAACAAAAGTGTTGTGGGAAGGCAGATTTTACTGGAAGTCTGTATTTAAAGATACATGCTCCAACTGGCATCAGCTCACCTCTGGAAAACATTCAACAGCAAAGAAATGGTTAAGAGCCGCAGTTGCTGACTGGCCTTAAGAAGTGAAAGCACAAAATAATACAGAGAATACACAGAAAGCAGGCATATAAAACCTGGGGCAGAGGGAGTCAAGAAAAAACAGGTCCATATAACAAGAAAGAAATAAAATAAAAGCCATATTTTCTTGGTGAAAAAGAAAAAGGAACATAGATGAAATTAGATTTCCAACTCTTTATCTCTTAATAAAAATAAAAGAAGATTTTATCCTTTTAATCCTTTCTGAAAATTAACAGTTCTTACACATAAATGTATTACTAATTTTGTAGGTCAAATTGATCCAATGATTACAACACATGCTGAACCTGTGTAGGTACACATGTGCGTACAGGTACCCCTCCTGGCTTACGAAAGGAAATACACCCCACAACCCTCACCTCCGCATCTCTGAAAGTCAGCATTGGCAACAGGAGAAACTTCTGAGAGCAATTCTGCACTAGAATGGGCACTTCAGGGATTTAAATTATTCCTGCTATTAATTTTCATCAATAATTTTTAACTAACTCCTCTTTCGAATTTGGTGAAAGTGTATTGTCTTCAATGAGATTTAATTCAAATTTTTTTCTTCCAGGACATATTTGCAGATCTCTAGATACACAAACTTCAATTCAAAGGGAAAGCCTCGACTGCTGTATGTATTACAGAGTAAATCGGAAATTCACTCGCCACAGTCTAGGTTATCTCAACCCCGCACTGAGCGGAACCAACACCTCCCCAGTGTTCTCGAGATCTTTGACATCGGAATACCCCACTTTAGTAAGTGAAACCGCACATCCTCCCTGCCCATATGCCTAAACATAAACTGCCCACAAATTTGTTCAGACAATATACTCATTTCTACCGGGAAAATCAGGGTAGGTAACCAGTGGGGCAAAGGCTCAGGCAGATACTTTGCTCATGAGGAATATATTGAACACGAAATTCTAGTCAGGTTTCACTGATTCTTAACATCCCGGTGTAAATAATTTGTGTCTGATTTTCCTGGAGATGTGGGAGGAACAGAACAATGCAAAGGCATGTTGATACGTCTTCATGTCCTTCCCTTCTTTCAAAAGATAGAAGAAAGAAAAGGACGGTTGAGGGGGAATAAGAACACAGATTTAAAAACAGGCACGTAGGCCAAAGTGTGACGAGTTCTGCTCCTGCATCTGTGCATATTTTGGTAAGGAAAGCTTAGCTCCACAGACATGCAGGTGTTTGTAAGGCTGAACCACCAGTTCTATAAATGTGGTAATCTTGCCACCTAAGAAACTATTCTGGCCACATGGCTTGCCAGGGGGTATACTCATTCAAAATCAAAACGGGCATAGCTGATCCACTCTCCCAGCAACCACACAGCAGGCTGCAGCGGCTATGGGGTTATTATTCCCTCCAGCCAGGCATAAAAATACAGGCTGCATATGCAAGGAGGTTTGTTTAATGGTTACAATTGGAGCCCACGTAACCAAGACCCACAGGGAATCAAAAGAGAGAATTCTTTACAGTATGTGGAGATACTGTCTTCTGGGAGAGAAAACTCCTAATGTTTTATCAGTATATACAGAGACTTTATTCCTTCGTCTTCGGGGAATCTATTATTGAATCTCTTTCTGGGGTTAAGCACATCTCCATCTCCTTTAATAGCAATCTCTCTCTTTCAAATGAAAGACTCAAACTTTAACCAAATATACCAACATACATGACAAAACATCATTTGACAAGAATATATCTTGGCCGAGAAAAGCGTTCTGATTCTCCTTTGTGTACATGGCACCCTTGTGGGAAAGGACTGCCCAGAGCCAGAGTCGTAGGTGACCCCTGTGTGTGCGCGGGACCCTCGAGCTGGAAAAGAGGGCTCACTGGCCCGGCGTGGAATCTAAGCACACGCCCTGATGAAAGGATTGCAATCTATCCAAATTTTACTGGGGCAGTGGAGGAAAACGTCTGATGAGAAAGAATGCTGAAGTAGCAGGCAACCGACAACCATAAATAACTTTTAAAAGGCAGCAACTTCCTTTATCTCTTCTGATAAAGAAATAAAAAAAAATTCTTTTCCAAAATAGAGTCAGCTCATATACGGGAATTTATATTTCATGTCATTGCATTGTTAAGTTTTTAGAATGTATGCTCTGGAAAAAAAGAAATTTATCTGTTTCATAACCAGTGGAGTTTATAGCACCTTCCTCTACAGAAATGGCCTAAGCGAGTGATGTTTCTTGCCTGAAATGGGGGATGTGCCTGCACATGGGGACTGCCTCACCTTTCTGGAATAATAAAATATACTGCATACGCCTTTTGTTGCTTTTGCTGCTTCATCAGGCCTGCTATTCCAACACTGCTCCTAAATTCAGTTATCAGAATGATCATTTTACACAAAAAGTGTTATTTTATTTTTAAACCTGTAGAGAATTATGCATCTTCATACATTGAAATGTAAAATTTTTATAATATTTTATGCAAATTCCATTTTCATATGAGTGCTAAGACCAATTACTATTCTTTTTCCAATGAAAATAATTGAAATTCTGCATTCTCCAGGGAAGAAAATAAGTAATAAAATATTTACTCACTTGAGTGGTGACATAAAATAGGGATTATGCTCTTTATCAAGTACCTTTTAAACGCTTCCTATGAAGCTATCGTATTATTAACAGACATTTACTTCATCTCTGACAATGGAGTTTTCAAGTCCAAATGTAAGAAGGCTGCCGACTTCACGGAGAAAGCCTCCCTTGCCAAGAGCTGGCAGTGGGATGCCCCTGGTCCATGGTGACGTGGTGATCAACGTGACTGACACTAGGAATCGAGGTCCGAAGGGAGGGACAGAAAGCAGGACAGCCAGAGAGACAACAGTGATCGTGCAGCCAGATGTTCATCCCACTCTTGGTCAGATTCTGTCCGGTTTTCACATCTAGAGCGTAGTTCTGAGATCTTCCACAAGCTGCAACATCTTACAGAAGTGGAGTTATACATATGAGCAGTGTCTCTGTTATAGCAAAGAAAAAATGTGAAACGAGGAAGACAATCTGGAGAAAACATATTTTTCTCCTTGCTCTCATTTTGCATGAAGGGCGCAGCATGGAATTCCATTGTATGGAAATGTGTTAATTTTCTTATTTAGGCTTTTATAGGAAACCTGTGAGTGAGGAGGGCCCTCTGAGCAGGCCTTCCTGGGGGTGGCACCCAGAGGTGGGCTCCGGTCTCCCTGCCCGCACCAGATGCCAGCAGCTTGGACTCTCTCGTGCCCTCTCCACTTGGACAAGCCCCTCACAAAACCACTCCTTGGCAGCCCGTATCTTTGTGCTGAAGGGAAATAGCTGGGGAGAGAATGGGAGAGCAAAAAAATAAACTGCCTGTTAAATTTCAGTCATGTTTTTACAAAATTATAAATTAGTAATACACACCCTAAAAATTTATCTCCTAGAAATTTTAATACCTTGGTAAACTTCTAGAATCTAACTATATTACCTAAATTCTAGAAAGGCTGTCTGCTTTCATATCGGTCTCCCCCCAAGACCACAGCAGACTTTGTAGGCTAACACATGCAGTGGTAAAAGTTGCTAATAAAAAAGTCATAAATAATATGCAGTTAAGAATGAAAAAGGCAGACTATTGTATAGAGTCTTGTTCCTATTATACCAAGCACTTTTATTCATAAAGTAAACTTGCTCAAAGTTACAGTCAGTGTCCACCAAAAGTCCTTTTTCCACTCCCTCCATCATCTTAGGCTGTTGCCCTGGCTGTTCTGTAACTAAACTGTCCTGGACCGTTGACATCGCTGTCCTAAAGGCCATCAATGGAAGACCATTCAGTAAAAACTACAGCAAATAGAAAAAATAAAAAAACAGCAAGCCAGTAGTTTTGCTACTTTAAGAATTTACTTGAACCACTGGAAAGGAATAAATTAAAACGAATAAATTAAAAACACACACTGCGTTTTTTTTCTTTCTGTGGCCATGTCTGGAGACAAATTCCATGATGTCAGCCTTTCAAAGATGACAAGGTTACTGATTTGGAAGGCCACTGCAAAGAAGTAAAAACGTAATTGCAAATAAAGGTGAACCCTGAAAGTCGAGAGGTAATCCTTTTTTAACTTAATAGATTCAATGAAGAAATGAAATATTATTAAGCTTCTTTTGTTATATTTAATTCAACTTAAATGTAGCATTGAGTTCTGAATAAACTCTCTAAGACAGGGTGCTAGAGTTAATGAGACACTAGAAAATTCCTTCCCCAAGCGTCACTGCCACTGGCTAGAACAGGAGTGGGTGTGGACACATTCCCAGCCCTTCAGCTGATGCATGGGAAGTAAACAGTCAGCCTCACTCTCCACTCTGACACATTTCCTGAGAACCTCTGTTATCATTTAGGTCAATTTAACACACTGAAATAAACCTTTAGTGCTGATGGGATTCTACCATATAATTTGGATTAATGCACTGTCTGTGAGTTTAGAGTCCCAATAGCAGTAGATAAAAATTTCCGTGCACTTATGTTACCAGGCATATTCATTTTATTTATATGTTAGTCTTCACTGAGACATAGGAGGAATTTACCAGCTGTATGAAGAGCTTTGATCAGAAATTTGGAAGGGAAAATACCAGGGTTAGAGCTGCTGAAAAATTATACCCCCAGAATGTATTTAATTCAGCAAAAATGTGACCCTGTGTCTTTTTTTTTATTTCAGCATATTATGGGGGTACAGATGTTTAGGTTACGTATGTTGCCCTTACCCCCGCTCCCCCGACCCTGTGTCTTATAAAGCACTTTAGTGACATTTTTACATGAGAATGGGGGCACCTTGAAGACGATGTTTATTCAGGTAAGAAATATTGAATATGGAATACTCCGTCTTCATTTTCAACGAGACAAAGAACTGGTGATCCCTGGTGAGAATTTTATGCAGGAATAAACCCAGGATGGAAAAAATCACTTATGACTTTAACTAATTTAAACAGTACAAAAAATTGTACCTATGCACATATTGACACGTTTGGGATTTTGGCATTTAAAAATGCAAGTGTCAAGTACGCTGACGTTTAACCTTCTACTTAGCTTTAAAAATTTTGCCTTTGCTTTCGTCACACGGTGACATGGAATATTATGCCAAGGAATCCCCTCTCTCCCACTGTTTCTGTCTTCTGTAAAAGTGGTTCTAGCTAAAGAGCTTATTTAGTTTAGTGAGAAATGAAATTTTAATTATTAATAATAAAATCTCATTTTCTCCATTTATTATCTTTTCAAATGAATAACTCTTTATTAAGCACTCACTAGGTGCCCAATAACCCTAACAGGTACTGTTTGTGTCAGGTGGTACCTAGTATGTGTCAGGTGTACACACATGTATATATCATGTATGTCCCGCAGGGTGTGCATTACCCCAGTACACACAACACAGGGGCACGGTGGGTACTGAATTGAATTTGAATAACAATCATCCAGGTTAGTGAGTAAAATTAAACTCAGATATTGTATTTTCGAAATCCGTCTAAACACACTGGCATTCTTACTACCTCTGTGATTCTTCTCTGTGCTTGATAATACTAAGGACTTTAAAAAATAAAGCCCAGCTTTTGTCCCTAAATGGATGAGTTTTCAAAATAGGGATAAGAAAAAAGAAATGAACACAAACAAGAAAGAACAATCAGCCCTGAATAACACTGTGTGTGAAAAGATAAGTCAGGTCTTTGCCAGAGACGAGGGGTGCAGAGGTGGCAGACAGACAGGTGGGTGCGGAAAGACGCCCATCCTTCGAATGGGCAGTGGTCGAGGAGGAAGAGCTTCCTTTGTTGGAAATGTTTAGTACAATTAGATTGAAACAAAAAAGGAACTAGTGCTCGCTGCAGCTTTTCTTGGACTCTATCTCAATATTGCACATAAGCAAAAGAAACTGATCAAACTCTGACTGCAGAGATGGTGGCCAAATACTTTAGGAAATATTTTTGGACTGTAGTGATTTTGTAGAGAATACAATTTTGCATTACAGTTATTTACTTTTCATTTCATTGTTCCCCCTGGGAGATCTAAGGTGTTTTATATATTTTTCTTCAGCATTTTAAGGGATTTATCATTGAACAATTTAGCGAGACATAGTTTCCTTTAAATAATAGAGAGAAGGTAAGAACACAAATGGACATTTTATGTTTTACTACTTCTGGAAGATAATTTTCTTAGGAACTATTTATTTAGAATTGTTACTTTAAATGTTCCTATCCCTTCTGGGTTACGTTTCTCTGTATCGGTATTACATGCTTAAAACATACATAAAGAGAACATCAGTTTTAATTTTATGTAAATTATCCAAATCTAAAAAAACTTCTCTAAATGTTAAAAAGGGAAGATCCTTTAGAACTGTATACAATTCTGAAGGATCAGTGGAAAATACTCTTGACATTTTCTTGAATATGAATTTGTATGGGGACATAAGCATCTAATCACAGCTCTCACAAAGATGAAGGAAGAGAAAGCAAAGAAAATCTTAAATACGATGCACCACAGTACTGGGTTTTAGAGAAACTAAAAATATTTCCTACAAGTTCTCACTTTCCAACACAAATAGGTGGCGACAAGAAAGGAATCTCTGTAAAATGTGACGTTGAAAAGGTACAGGTCACAGCTCTGCGGTCAGATGTGTTCATTGATGTCACCAAGAGTACAGATTTTAATAAGAATAGCTAAGTACACGTCTCTCTTATTCTACAGTAAACTCACTGCATGAATGAAATCCTTCCTAAGATGATAGTGTGGCATGTGACTGAATTTTGTCCTTCAAAAAAATGTCAAGATGTTGAAAAGGTATCCCTGACAAGAGGTTGGAGGAAAAATGTAAAGATGAAAGTGTGCATTTTTCTGTCATTTTAAATATTTAAATGAAGAAGAGGACTTCTCAGGATATGAAACTGGTTATGCCTCTGTATATTGTGAATCCAAGAATGAGTCTCGCAAGGGGCACCTGCTTCTGCCCGGGGTGAGGTTCTCTACGTGGCCTCGCTAGTCTGATAGAGCCTGCAGAGGCCAAGAAGCACTCAGTGCAAAGGGACCTTTCAACTCAAACAACCAAAAGGGGGAAAGAGAAGGAGAGGAGGAAAGGAAGTGGGGGGCAAAGAGAAATAGAACCAGAAAGAATATCTGATAAAAGAGCTTTGACAACGGACTTCAGAACAGGGTAGGTAAGAACAGAAGAGACAGCAGGATTTCAGGAACAGATGCCAGTACAGCACCAGACTTCATAGAAAATGGGAAACTTTTGCAATTTGTAAACTTCCCTCATTTAACAGAGGAGGGAACTGCAGCTGGGAGAGGCTGCTACTTACCAAAAGTTATATAACTAGTCAGAAGCAATGCTTGGAGAAGTGGCTGCTGAAACTGCAGTTTTGATAAGAAACCCTGAAGGAGTCGAAGCAGGCTGAAATTGTTTCTTCCGTTCCAGATAATGGCAAGTAACCCGGTGCTAAAGGATGGTGGTATAATAATCCCTGGGCATGGCGGGGGCCTGGCCGCTGGACTGAGAGGAGCGGTGAGGCCTTGAAGGTGCACCTAAGATGAATCACCACCCACCCTTGTGTCTTCAGGGGTCCTCCTCCAGGACGTGGTAAAAGGGGAGTAACTTTGGTATCAGGCTTTTCACAATCTTTAGCCCATTTAATATCCATGGTTAGCATTTTACAGATAACAGTAACAGTAGCTATTAATACCGAGCAGTTATTCCAAGCAGGCACTATTATAAGAATTATATATGCATCTTCTTATTGAATCCTCTCAATGACATTATGAAATAGAATAATGGTATTCTATTATAATGTAATATAGAATACCTATTATACATGAGAACAATAAGACAGAAATTGGTAAATGACTCGTCCAAGATCAACAGCTAGAGAATGTTGGAGTTAGGACTCCAACCCAAGCAATCTGATGTCAAAAATCCATACTTCTGACAAATAACCTGGCAAAGGACACTTTTTGCAAAATTGAACACAGACGCATCCTGACCTCTAGATCTCCATTTTGGATTCCTGGATTTCAAAGTGGGCAACCCTGAGCCCTGGGGCATCTCAGAGCTGCCAGTTATGGCTGCAGGAGCAGTGCTGAGAACACCCTCCTAGTCATCAGTCTGCTTTTTACCTGCTTTACAGAGTGTCCAGCTCAGACCTCACTGCCTGGCTGTCATGACAGTACAGTGAGTGCAAGGTGATAACTACTTAAACTCACTCTACATGGGTTAGAGTTTACTTACTGATAAGTAGCACATTTACAAATGAGCTGCTTCTCTGAAGACTATCCACATATATTTTACATTCATTTTCATTAGTGTCAAATGCCCAATAGTTATATTTTTTGGCTTTTTTTTCTTTTTTCTTTTTTTTGAGACAGAGTCTCACTCTCTTGCCTGGGGCGAGTGCCGTGGCATCAGCCTAGCTCACAGCAACCTCAAACTCCTGGGCTTGAGCAATTCTACTGTCTCAGTCTCCCGAGTAGCTGGGACTACAGGCATGCGCCACCATGCCCGGCTAATTTTTTCTATATATGTATTTTCAGTTGTCCATATCATTTCTTTCTATTTTTTTTAGTAGAGACGGGGGTCTCGCTCTTGCTCAGGCTGGTCTCGAACTCCTGAGCTCAGAACGATCCGCCCGCCTCGGCCTCCCAGAGTGCTAGGATTACAGGCGTGAGCCACCGCGCCCGGCCTTTTTTGGCTTTTTCATAAATCCTGGGATGTGAGCTACGTATAGATTGTAGCCACAAATCTTACTATGCACTAACTGTAACAATCTATGGAAAATAAAATTTTATACAACTTAGTTTTACTGGTAATTTTCTGAAAACCATATAATCTTTAAAATTCAGTATAGCCAGATGGTATGTAGTTCCAAATATGGATTACAACTGTAGGGGCTGGGCCTGGAAGGATGGATGGATGGAAAGAACGTGAGCAAGGTGAATGGAGGGTCAGGTGAAACACCTGCCCGAAGCTGCTTGTTTGCAGAATGCAAAGGTCAGGGGAAAACAGCTGACCTGTATGGAAAGAAAGGATGGATGGATGGAAAGAACGTGAGGGTCAGGCAAAAACGCCTGCCCAAAGTTGCTGGTTTGCTGAGTGCAAAGGTCAGCTGAAAACAGCTTACCTGTATGAAAGTTGTTAAAAAAATTTAACAAACGTCCCTGACCCTCTACACAGTGTCCTTTGTATTTCTTTTTCTGTAAATTATCCATGGCCTCCTGTCTTTTTTGTGGGGTGGGGAATATTGGTATTTATCTTATTGATGTGGTATAGCTTTTTATATTTACAGACTAGTGGGACAGGCGGGGGGCAGGGGGTGGGGCATACCTGTAATACCAGCACTTCAGCAGACTGCGGTGGGAGGATGCTTGAGGCCAGGAGCTGGAAGCTGCAGTGAGCTATGATCGCACCACTGCACTCCAGCCTGGGCGACAGAGCAAGACGCTCTCTCTAAATAAAGACTAGTACTCTAGTTCTTAATAATTACTCTTTTACTTTCACTATTACAGTCTTCCCTACTTTACAAGGGTAATTTGTTACTGGAAAACCATTCTTAGAAGTTGAAAATGCATTTACTATTACTTTAAAGTAGAAAAAATGCTATGTGTTCCTTAGTCCCCGTAAATATATAACACTGAGTCTCACTGAAATGAACGTGTTTACTTCACTAGTTCACATTAATAATCATACCACAACACTTTCTGTTCACTAATTTCCCTGTGATGTGCTGTTCATCTATATTCCTGAAGCTTGTCATAGCTATTCTACACCATACACTTAAGACTATGTTCTCGAAGCATACAGATATACGCAATATTTTTGTAATTCAGCATTTAATGCAAAACAAAACCATAAAACGTAACATAGTAGCAAAGGCAAAATAAATAAAAAC
This sequence comes from Indri indri, assembly GCA_004363605.1. Lineage (NCBI taxonomy): Eukaryota > Metazoa > Chordata > Mammalia > Primates > Indriidae > Indri > Indri indri. The sequence continues at coordinate 13,454 of RJWJ010004946.1, forward strand.
AATGCATTTCAGGGGCACCAGTGTATGAGCTTATTGTTGCTAGATATGAGCAAACCAGGAACACTCTGAGAACTCAACCAGAGACTCTGACTACACGCAGCAGTGAACATGGACCTATCTTAGCAAGCCCTAAGAAATCTGTCGGTCCTTATTATACAAAGAAAGTAGGAGAAAGGGTATTAGAAGACACTTCTTATGGGCATATTTTAGAGTAGGACTATACTTGTTTTTGACATATAGGATTTATAAAGTTTTGCATACTCAAATCTATCAGTTGGGGTGTGTGTGTGATTTTTTTCCCTATTGCTTTATGGCTTTGGATATTCTTCTCCATGCTCAATCTTTAAAACAGGCACCTATATTTTCTTATAGCTTTTGAAAAAAATCTTGTGTTTTTACAGTTGTATTACTTAAGTGATTTGGACTTTGTAAAAAAAAGTGTAGTGTCATGTAAGGATTTATTTTTTACAGAGACAAATTTTCCACTCCAGTTTGTGGACTAATCCATGCTTTATTTATATAACATTTCTCAATGCAGAACCTGGAGAAGTGGTATGCAGATCAGGTATTACTAAACAGAGAGAGTGTTGGTTGGGGCTAAGGAAGAATTTGGAGGGCCATGCCTGGGGGCCCTTCCCTAGGTGGCAGCGGCTCTGAAACTAGTTGAGGCAAAGCCATACCCCATGCCCCATTATTCTCCCTTTCCCTTCCTTCTCCTCACCACCTTAGTCCCTGGCCCTCTCTTCACAATCTAGTAGATAAACTCATAAATTCAACCTAATCCATGAGTTAGGTTGCATGGAGATAACTATTTTGGTCTTCCAGACTTCCCCCCAACCTCCAGCCATTGGCCACCAGACCCCCACACACATATTCACTCAGCTGAAGGACAACAGGGATAAATAGAACCATTGTAAAGAGAAAAGAGAGCCAAGGGTTAAATGCTAGGCTAAACCATTTGGTAATTCATAGATAAGTTATCTAACTTGCATTAGGTTGAATGAGAGATGGTATGTGGGTACAAAAATTGAAATGATGCCTACAAAGTATAATAGGAGAAAAAGGTGCAGTTATGCAGCCACTGCTTTCCTAGACATACATGATGCTGTCTCACTCGAGCGGTCTCTGTGAAATATTAATATATAGAACCATGGTCGGGCGCGGTGGCTCACGCCTGTAATCCTAGCACTCTGGGAGGCCGAGGCGGGCGGATTGTTTGAGCTCAGGAGTTCGAAACTAGCCTGAGCAACAGCGAGACCCCGTCTCTACCAAAAATAGAAAGAAATTAATTGGAC
>RJWJ010004946.1:14848-71819 GCA_004363605.1 Indri indri
GTCCTCTATTTTGTAGATAAAGTACCAGATTTTTAAAAAAAGGCGATTCACTTAAAGCTCTCATTGTTGGAAGTCCAATGTTCAAACCAGTTACGGCTTGCTTTTCTTCTCACGTTAACCTCTCTACTACATTTTAATGGCATATATTTATCCTTAAAATGAAAATGAGTTAAAAATTATTTTGTGACGGTCTTTGAGACAGCCAAAAACTCTGGATGTATGAGGACAAGGGCTGTGATTGGTTTGAAAGATCATGTTTATTTGGTGTACAGCATAGCCCTAGTCAAGTACCACTTGTTTCTAAGTCCTGACTTACAGACCAGCAATGAAAGCTAACTGATAAATTGGATCAGATTCCCAAAATTTCTAAGACAGGCATTTTCCGACGATTCTCAGGTAGCGTGGTCCCCCCTTAACCTGTGGGGGTTCCAAGACCCCCTGTGGATGCCTGACACCAGGATAGCATCGAACCTTACTTACACTATGATTTTTTCCTACACATACATGTTTATGATAAAGTTCAATTTACAGATTAGGCACAATAAGAGATTTACAACAATAAAATGGAAGAATTATAACAATCTACTCTAACAAAAGTGACGTGGACGTGGAGTGTCTCTCGAAATAACTTACTGCACTCGCCTATCTTCAGACCTCACTTGGCTGCTGGAACCGAAACCGAGCTCGAGTGCGTGCAGGTGCCCCTGAGGACGAGAGTAAGGGATTCTGCCGGAAGGTCTCCCTTCCAAGCTCCGAGGAGGGGACACGAGGGAAATACGTGAAAGCCGCTCGTCTCTGGCTCCGTCTCGGACCGCAGCTGAGGGCAGCCCCTCCGCCGGGCTGAAAGACAACCGGCTCCCAGCGCAAACGCGCGCCGTTCTCGCAAATTGCCAGCGGCTGGTCCCCTTCTTGCCGAAGTCCTATTTGCATACGCACGGGCTGAGGAATTCAGCATCTGTCTGCAATTCCTCCTGACGACGCATTGAAACGGTGTCAGGACTAGGCGGCCGGTCTGGTCGCCCGCGCGGCGAGCGGCGCTCGGACCGCGGCCCGGACGATGCTCCCCGGAGCCCGCGGGGCGCCCGCGCGCGCGTCGCCTTCCCGCGTGCGGGGATGGAGGGCGAGCGCGGCTGCACCGGGACGAGCTGAAGCGCGCCGTGGGCAGCGGCGCGGCAGCCGGGACGGAGCGGAGGTAGGAGCGGCGTGCACGGCTCCGGCCGCGCGCACCGCCCGCCGGGCACAGCCGGCTCCGGGCGGCCGGGCCGGCAGGGACGAGCGGCCGCCCGCGCGGCGGCGCCCTGTGAGCGGCCCGCAGGACGCCAACTTCCCCCGCCGCTCGGCCGCCGCCACGAGACACACAGTAAGTGCGGCGGCGGGGCCCGCGCCTCCGGCCTCGCCCGGCGCGACCGCGGCGTCCTCTGAGGCGGCGCGCGGCCAACATGGCGCCCCGCGCGCCCCGAGCCCTGCGCGGAGCCGGCGGCGGGGTCCGGGCGGGGGAGCCGGGGAGGAGGGAGGAGGAGGCCGCGCGAGGAGGAGGAGGCGGCCTGAGCGTCCCCCCCGCCCCCCGCGCCCGCCCGTCGCCGGCTCAGGCCCGACAGGCGCCGGGCGGCGGGAAGGAGGCGGCTCCGGAGGGAGGGCCGGGCGCGGCGGCGGCGGCGGCGGCGGCGGAGCCGGAGCATAATGGTGGGGAAAGCTCGCGGCGGCGGGGCGGCGGGGACGCCCGCGGCGGGGGCGCGGCCGCGCTGTGGAGCCCGCCCGGCGGCGGCCTCTCGGCGGCGGCTGCTGACGGCCGCCGCGCGCTCGCGGACGGCGCCCGCCGCGCGGAGCTTTGTGGGCCGGGCGGGCCGCGGGCCTGCGGGGGCGGCGGCGGGGCCTGCGGGGGCGGCGCGGCCCGCGCGGAGGCTGCCCCCTCGCCGTGGGCGGCCGCGGAGCAGGCGCGGGGCGGAGGCTCCGGAGGGCGGCGCGGGGCCTGCTCGGGCCGGGAAGCCGCGGAGTCGCGTGAGCACGCCCGCCGGGCCCCGCGCCGCCCGCTCGGCCAGGCCTCGGGCCGCGCGGCCCCGGCGTGTGGAGGGCGGCGAGGAGCGACGCGTTCGCGGTGGGAGCGGCGGCGCAGGGTCGGGCCGAGGCCGGGCGGGGGTCGGTTCGCGTCGGGGGCTGCGGGCGACCGCGGGAGCGAGGCCGCCGCTGCCTCAACAGGTCCTCGCGGGCCTCCGGGACCGTCCTGCGGGGCCCGGCGCCTTCCTGCCGCCGGAGCTCTGGGGAGAAGCCGCTGGGCCGCGCCGGGATGGGGGCTTCTTGGGGGCGGCCGGGCCGCGAACTTTCCCTCGCGCTTTCCTTCCGAGCCAGGCTGCGGAGGCGCGTGTGTGCGGGGGCCTGGTGTGCTTTGCGGTGTTGTGCACGGTACTCAGCGCCCTATGCGGGTTGTATGTGGTGTGTGCTCGCTGTCATGCTGTGTGTACACCGGATCCTTGTCACTTAAGCTGTGTATGCAGTACCAGGTGTCACATGCAGTATGTGCACAGTACCCAATGCCATGCACAGTGTGTACATAGTGCCTGGTGTCATATACTGTGTGTACACAGTATCCTTGTCACGCTGTGCACGCAAGCGCTGCCTGTCGTCTCATGCAGTGTATACGAAGTACTTGGTGCCGAAGTACTTGGTGCCGTGTACTATAGATAGTGCCCTAAGTCATACGTGGTGTGCAGGGAGTATTCTTGTCACTTATGTTGTGCACACGGATAAATGCAGTGTACACATAGTACTTGGTGTCATATAGTGTATAGATAGTGTCCTTGTCATGCTGAGTACACAGTACTCAGTGTCATATACATTACATACGTAGTATCTGGCATCACATACAATGTGTACATAGTACCTGGTGTTGCATACAGTGTGTACCCAGTATCCTTGTCACTTATGCTGTGTACCCGGTACCCAGTATCATATACGGTGTGTATGCAGGACTCACTATCATAAACATTGTATATATAATAACTGTTGCCATATATGGTGTGGATACAGTATCCTTGTCACTTATGCTATGTATCCAGTAGCCGGTGTTATATACAGTGTATATACAGTACCTGGGGTTCTATGCAGTATGCATACAGTACCCCACTGCCATATACAGTGTGTATGCAGTACCTAGTGTCATACACAGTGTGTATGCAGTACCTGAGGTTCTATGCAGCATGCATACAGTACCCCACTGCCATATACCATGTGTATGCAGTACCTAGTGTCATATACAGTGTGTATGCAGTACCTGGGGTTCTATGCAGTATGCATACAGTACCCCACTGCCATATACAGTGTGTATGCAGCACCTAGTGTCATATGCAGTGTGTATGCAGTACCTGATGCCCTATGCAGTGCATACACGGTACCCTGCTATCATGTACAGGATGTATGCAGTACTCAGCGTCATACAGTGTGTACCTAGCACAGTACCTGGTGTCATATATAGTGTGTCTGTAGTACCCGACATCATATTTAGTGTGTACGTAGTATCCTTGTCACATAAGCTGTGTACCCAGCACCCACTGTCAGATGCAATGTGTACACAGTCCCCGGTGTCCTATCCAGAGCATGTAGTACCCCATGTCATATACAGTGTAAACATTGTCCCTGGTAATAAGCATGTTTGTGAGGTTGCAAGTGATGCCCAGGTGGCCCCTTCAAGGAGCAGGCATCCTACAGGCAGGTTGGGTTTTTAGGGATGTCCTGAGTCCTTGCTTTGCCTCACTGTGGCATTGGGCACCCCACAGTCAGCTGTGTCTCATGGAGGCAAGAGCATTCTTAAAAATAATCTGTCCACAGGCAGAAAATAAATGTTTACTTGTTTACTTTTAAACTGAGAAGCAGAATACTATCAGCTGACCTAATTATGGGATGCGTAAACTTTTTAGATTTTGGGGTCATTGGTTCTAATTTAATGGTTTGAAGTTATCAGAGAGAGAGTGTTGGTTGTACTTTAAAAGTTTAAAGGTTTGAGTGCTTTCTAGTAGGCATGGTCATCTTTGTAATTCTTAACGTCTGATTTGTACAGGCAGGAGATATGATTTTCTATACAGGCATGTTATTTTCCTTGTCTTTGACTAATTGATACTGTATTACAGTCGTTATTTTTGGTTGGCTCATCTTTATAAGATGACCAGGATACAGAATCAGAGATCAGAAGATATAGGATGTAATTATGACAGAATAAAAATATTTTTCTTATTTAACTATGTGATTAAGAGGATTTCGATATTTTACAATGTCCTTGTTTTCCGTAGAAATTGCTGATATGAAAACTGAGTCTCTCTTTTACATTCTCTAAATTGGGCAACTTATTTTTGCAATTACTGTTTGCGAGGTATTTAAATAAGCATACATGTCCTTCCAGTTTTACAAAGAAAAATCAATGAAAATGTTAAAATTTAGCTCTTTAGTTCACACTAAACATTCCTAGGATATGGTTATGTTGGTGTTTTGAATAGATGTCATCTTGCATGCTTCAGTAAATGACGTATGTTTGTTTGAACTCTTAACCCTTTTGTAACCCCACTTTTTCTTTTTTGGGTTGTTCAAATAGTGTATAATAGGGACATTCATACCCTTTGGCATATCTTAATTGAGACACTAACTAAGAATTTTAACATTTGTAATAGAAGTATCAAATGCTGCTCTGCCTTGCTTACTTAAAGCCCTAACCCTCTAATGTCAGATTGTCTTTATCTTCCTTGTCCTTCAGTTGAATTCTACACAGAGAGCACCATTACATTTAAGCAAAGAGGATGTGTCTTCAGAAAAAAAAAATGGAGAAAATAGACAGTCTTATCCTTGATAGTTAAAAACTTTTCACTGTTTGCAAACCTTAACTTGGATTTAACATTTAATTTTTTTTGCAGGGTGATGAGTTTTTTGTTTGGCTTTTTTTTTCTTTGTCAGTAGAAAGGTAGCATGGCGCAGTGATTGAGAGCACAGACTTTGGGACGCAACAGCTCAGGTTTGAATCTCACCTCTGTCCTTTACTACCAGAGTGACCTTGGGCAAATCACTAACTTGCCATGCCTTGCCTCAGTTTCCTTATGTGAAAAACAAGGGGGATAGTAATTGCAGCAAACTCATGGGGTTATTGTGAAGGTTAGATGAGTTACCATATTTACAGCACTTGAAAGAGTGCCTGGCTCATAACGAGCACTGCAAAGATAGGTTAACACAAGTTGAGCTCCTTCTTACGATACATCATTTTCAAGTCGATTTAGGAAACACAGATCCTCAACTTGTACTCTCAATAAAGTTATTTCTGTACTGTGTTCTGATATAGACTGCCTTGTGTTCCCAGTGACAGTCTAACGGTAAGAATTCTTTCTAAATTTATTTATTCTTTTCTTCATTCTAGTAGGAGAAGGAACATGTGTAATGCATACCCATCACTCTTTTTGAAAAGCTGCCAATATAAAAGTTGCCTATTGGAAATGGTAGTTTTAGTATTTGGATCTCAAGTACCATGTACCTTAGGTTTTCAAACCTTGTGTGTCCACAGCATGGATTTAAGTGAAATTCATAGGTAATCTAAAACCTCATTCATCATTGATTTTGACTGTCGTTTCCCATGATAGAAGTTATACGTAGACAGTTTCTGTTTTTAGTTTGCTTTGTTTCTGCTTTGCTTTTCTCAGTGAGCTCTTATTATTTTTATACGTCATATTAAGAATGAAGGAGAAAATGGACTGTCACATACATAGAAGGTACTCAAAATGGTTTATGAGTCAAATCTAATTCAGGAAGACAGTAATTAAACTAGTGTGGAAAGGGATGAGATCTGAAATTACAGTATGGCATACTCACATATTATATGCCTTGTCTTATTAATTCGTATTTAACTCTCATAGCAAACATCTGAATCTCTGCTTTTTCATACTAGTTACCTCAGAATGTTGGAAAATAAGCATTCATTATACTCCTCAGGGCTCGTTTACCTAAAGCAGTTTTACTGTTTTTTATCATTACTCAATCTTTGACGAATAATACAAACGTGAAATACACATTGTGAGAGTTCTTATTTTAACCATTGGTTTTAAATTAATATTTTCCCCCCACATCCGTCACCCTGTCTGTAATCGTTTCAGGTTGTATGTTTTATATTTGTCTGAAACAGACTTTCTGAGTAAAGAAAAACTCCTTGTCACCTCTTCATTTCATCATCCTTAATCCCTTATCAACATTTTTACTAGGAATTTTCACAAAAGGTAAAAAGTAACTGATCTGAGTTCAGTTTCTACCTGTAACTCTCACATAATAACTTTGAGTTAGTTACTTGCGGTGCCGCCGTCACATTTTCAGAACTAGTCTACATCTGCTTTGGCGCGGAGGCTGTGCAGAGGGTGCACTGCGGTTATCAGTGTTTGCCCCCCGTAGGCGTGGTTTTTGAAATGTTTTGGTATCTGCGATCTTATAACGCAGATGAATGCCATGATAACATATATTAATGTCACGTATTGTCCGTCTGCTGTATATCAGCCACTGTGCAGTTATTTACGTACATTATCTCACTTACAAAACCCCTTACGTATTGTCATCTTAAAAACATGGCAGTCTTCCTCCTTGTAGCACACCCCTCATCCCATCCCATCGCATGACAAACACGAAAACACACACACAAAAGAGAAGTGGGTGAATCGGATGTTTAGAGAGAGAATGTGCTCTATCTCACGTGCAAGATTGAGAATCCCTGGAATAAGAGGTAAATGATAGAAATGAAGATAATGGGAGGGAGGTAAGACTCTAAATCTAAATACTCAATAAAATAGTCTTTTTGAGTAATCATGGCTTAGTTGTAATTGTTAAAACATACAGAAATGAATCATTGCTTTAAGGAAAGAGCTTGTGTGTGTGTGGGTACCTGCTGTTATGTTTTTTCCACAGGAAATTCATAAAAAGTTATTTAGTTTGTATTATGAAAATGCTATACAAGCTTTAATATCAAAATTAGTTACAAATGCAAAGAAATAGTCTGTAAAGTAAAAATTATTTGGAATTTTTTTAGTATCTGTCTACTCCATTACATATTTTAAGGAAATTTAGCAAATTGTTAGATATTTAACTCAATTCAACAAATAACCTAATTAGATATTTAGTTAATCTTTCTTTTTTTGTATATTTTCTATTCGGGAGTAGTATTCTGATTTTTAACTCAGGTTTCTTTTAAAGGAAATTTAGCATCTTGGAATATATTTTCACCATTAAGTGCAGGGTAAGATCTTTTAAATGTGTTTGATCAGATAGCAGTAGAAATACCCTTATGTGCAAACACTGAAGTAATTTGTTTACACTGTGAAATCATTGTAAAGTTATGTGGCAGATTTCACTTAAAGTTGGTAACATCGGCAATTGTCCAGAGTGTTTGCTCCATAAATAGCTAAAAGTATGCCTACCTTTATGTAAAATTAAAGAGAAAAATGACGAAGGTAACAGAATACTGTTGCATCAGAGTTTTAAAGGAGTCGTATAGACTCCTATCTATATGTTCTTCAGAGATGAGAGTGATATATTCACAGATCACATCATCTTATACATTAGTTGGAAAATGTGTGTTGCTGAAAACTTGTACGCAAAGTTTTATTTTTGAGACTGAATAATATTTAAGTATACTAGGTAAGCTAGTTGTATTTTAAATAAATGCTTTTATAGTTCAAGTTACTTCATAATTAAGTGTTTCGTAAAATCACATTAAAAATTGCATTTTTGTACAAGTAGAATATATGCAATTTTAATGTCTTAACTTCATTTATTAATACGTTATTTATTGAGACTCTGCTATGTGCCATACACTTGCTAGGTGCTGAGGTGAACAAGGTAAGAGAGTTCTTGCCCTTGCAGAGTTTATAGTTCAGGGTAACACAGTTACTGAAGGAAGCACAATACAGTGTAACAGAAGAGAGTAAGTCCAGGGTACTTGGAACAGTGTATGAATTAAGATACATTGTATTTGAGTTAAGGTTACTTGTAAAGTGTTAGCACTTGATGATTTAAAATTTATTCTAATTTGTAACTTTTAGATTTTACTATATTAACCACCTAAGGTTTTTAAAAAGCAACTTTCTTATGTTAATTTTTTACAGTACTCTGTTAAAAAGTAGACCTCTATTAAATATCAAACATATATTATGTTTTCCAGATATTATCTGAGCATTTAAGTGAAAGGTAGACCCATTTAAAAGTTTGGTGGTTTTTTTTTTCTGGTTTGGTCAGCTTGTACGTTAAGTAAATTTAAAATGTAATTTAAAGAATGAAGGATCTTCTTTCTTAGTTTAAGCATTTATTATATGGACATAAAAGCAAGATATGCAAATATTTTTAAATGGATTTCTGTTGGGAGCTTGTCACATATTCTCATAAGTGGGATTAAAAATACTATTTTAAAAAATTCAGTTAGATACTATGGTTTATAGGAAGAGACTCTGACTTAAATACATTTTAATTTGGCTATGCGCATTAGATCACTTTGCAAGTCCACTGCGTAAGCAGTTTTTAGCAGGCTGGGTTTTATCACAAACGTTGCCTGTGGCACTACCATTTTTTTTTTTTTACAGATGTCCATCATCGAGCATCTTCCACATTCGGCAATGTACATATTCCCTTTAGTCTTCACAACAGCGTCATGAGGGGAATGTTGTTATAACGATTGTATAATAAGGGAAGAGACACAGTTAAATTTCTGGTACCCAAGGTCACACAGACATAATCAAATTGGTTTCGATCCATGTGTGTGACTACCAGATCTCTAGTATGTTGTGCTAGTCTGTCTCCCGAAACCCATCAACTTCTTGGGTCTTTGTACTGATAGGCCTTCATCTTCCCAGTGTACCTTTATAACTCTGCGTAAGTGTATAATATTAACACAATGTAACACTATGCTCATTCTACCTACAAAAGCAAGAGGTGAAAAGGCAGGGATACTAGGAAACTCCTGGTAATCAAAACATTCCATACATAAAGTTCTGGTTAATTCCAGTTTCACGGGTGATGATAGCTAGCAATCTAAGAATAAGCGTAGATAATTGGCTCATTTTCTTGCTGTCACTGTGGTAGCTCAAGTTATAAAGACAACTTGAGGCAGGAGTAGTGGAGGTGGGGAGACCTGTGATCTTTATTTTAATACTTATGTAATGGAGAAAAATGTTTGAAAATACTTGGAATTAACTCCAACATTAAAGTAGTCTCATCTTCAAAGGGGAAGTCATTGTCTTGAGGAATCTTTAACCTTCCTTCTACTGGATAAGTTCAATTTGGATTGAAATAGCCAATTTCTTGAAAGCTGCAGTATATGCTACGGCTTCAGAATTCCATAAGGTGTGTACTGTCATCTAAAATAAAATAATACCATTTCATGAGAAGCATGTGGTGAGGAGAGTAACAGATCAAGTGAGTTACAGCATCCACAGATTCAGATCATCCTGACAGCCATCAATACTAATGTTGCAGTGGGTTATTAAACATGATTTCCTCATACTTAATAGCTATGGAAAGATTTTTAAAAAGAAATTTCTTAACGAAGGCTAAGTATAGAGAAGCTCTCAACTTGAAAGCTATTATGAATTTTTTAGTTTTCTCTTTTTGCAGAGTCTTAATTTACCTGCTTATTGTTTATTTTTCTTATCTCAAAAGTGCAGCTGAAAAATGCTGTTTGAGAGAGCGAGTCCTTAATTTTCAATCGAATTTTGACATGGAGCCCCTTCCCCAATTAATAAAAAATATGCCTATTTTAACTGCCCAGTCAAAAAATAAGAATAATTTATTTGGGGTTTCCATTGATGGCAAATTTAATAGGTTTTGGGAGGAGGTGTAGTTACCATTAGAGATGTTGTCTTTTTAAATTATAGACAATATAAAGTCTAAAGTAATTTTTTTCTACTGTACTTATAATTTATCATTTCTCTTATGTTTGGAAATATCAAGTTTAATATCATTTAATATCAACATACCTGAAATGTTTCTTTTGAAATACTTATTTACCACTCTTCACATATATGTTCTTCACAGACAATCTTAAGAAGCCTCTCACTTGTGATCAATATTCATGTTGGATTGTTTCAGGCAAGAAACTGCCATTTCAGTCATATGAAAGTTAAATTTTTTTTTTAAGGATTATTCAAATAAAACTAGTTTTAGTCCCAGTTACTTTCAAGTGACTTAAAAGCCGAACAACCAGCAGTCTAATATAAAGTTGGACTTTCTCTTGGTTCAGCTGCATTTTTAAGACAAATGCTGATGAAAAATGTACTGTTGTAAGCCTTAGTTACAGTAGTATTTGTACCATATTCTTTTAAATGAATTCTTTGGGATTTTAGATGACGGTGCTACACAACTCACATTAGGAACAAACAATATTTAGCATGCTGGTTCTCAATCATGAGTGAGCATCTGAATTGCTTTTTAAATTTTGTGTTACAAAACATTAAATCGGAATCTCTGGTGATGGATCTAAGCTCTAATTTTTAAAAGTTACACTTTTTTTCATGTTTCATATTTCAGATTTTTTATTTTTCTAAGTAGGCAGTGGTATTCATGCTTTCTTTTTAAATATTTCTTTTTGGAATAGATTATAGAAAATGGTGTACCCTGGGACCTCTAGCTCTAAATCTCAGAAATTCTCTTTCAAGAATCTGATCGATTAAGTTTCCTGGAAAAAAAAAAAGATGATAATCAAAACAACCTGAAAGATCAATGCATCCTGGACGAAAGCCTTAAGTCTTTTCAGGTTCCTCAGAAATGCTCCTGTGTTGCTAGGTAAGATGGATTTCAGAGGTCCCATTGGTTGCTGTTCCCTGATGGGCTCAGATATAGCTATAATCACAGGTAAATATATATCCTATCTTGAGGTAAGTAATGTTCAGGAGATAGGCTGACATCCAGTTTGAATGTCTGGGCGTTCCAGTAATTGCACTGAAAAGCAGCAGTATGGTGTTGCTGACCGTCCCATCCTCAGCGCTCTGGATTCTTCATAATTCTGTAGGAATCAGAAAAGCTTGGATGCCTTTCCCTAGGGCAGCCAGACCAACCGTCTTGGGGCCACATCTGCAGTCAGTGGTGAGACAACCTGAGAAAGTTGTTCGGGCTCTGCCCTGCTCTCTGGCTAGCCCCCTCTTTTCCCTGGCCTTTGGGTTTCAGATGATTCTTCATGTTCCTCCAGATGGGGAGTGGCATTTCCACCTATAGATTGTCCATGCAGAGGAGTAGATTCAAAGTCTTTCAGCTGAGTTCTAGAAGATCATCACTGACTTCCTCTGCCCTGGGAAGAAGTCCTTGAGCTGTAAGACCCACTGTGGCTTGAGCCACTACTGGACAATATCTGTGTCCACTCCTCAGTAACTGCATTTCTCACACAAGCATTTTGAGGCTTCATAGTGACCTAGGACCTACGCAGGTGTGATAATTTCCACAGGTTTCTTTAATTTCTCTTTAATATAGGTGCATAGTTCTCCACCAGTTTCACAAAAGTCAAGGTGCATGGCAGATGGGTTTTAAAGGAAGAGGGACATCCAGGAAGTGAGCAGGGAAGCCTCCCTGGGCCTGGTACTGTTGACAGGGTGTTCAGCAGAGTCTGGTCTGTGTTGTTTATTTGCTTCTCTGACTGTATGACGTAGCCCTTCCACAGGTGGATGGGTTCCCAGTGGTGTTAGTGTTCTGTCTTCTCAGTTTACCTCGGGGGATAGCACACAAAGTTCTGTGTTTTTAAAGTGTGTTAAGTCAAATTTTCTTAAATATACATAATTTTCTCAGTTTTAGATTATCACATACAGCCAAGAATTATATTCTTAATTGCTGCTGTTAGAACTGCATTTTAAAGAGAACATTTTTATAAAATTTGAACTTGAACAGAGTAGAAAGTGTTAGATGGTTATACTGTGAGTCAGTATTTGTTCTTAAGTAGGTACCATTTCATAGAATTATCCTAAATATTGTAAATAATAGGAAAGGAAAAGAATCTGAAGTATAATTGACTTTCAAAAATATGAATTCTCTGAAAAAAAGGCTAAACTGAAAATTGGCCACTTCGGTCTCTGGTCTCTGTCTCCTCAACTCAGTGAGTCTCCAGCTCCTTTTGGAGTCTCCTTTCCTGCGCTATGGCCCGAGAACTGCTTCAAGGCAGTAAACTGGTTATTATTTTAAAAATACAGTTTACTTTTGGACGAGCAACACACTAGGAAAGTATAACTAAATATATTCAGTTACCTTACATTTAAATATTTGTACTCTAATTCTGGGTATGTTTTAGTGTCTATGGGCACTAATTTTATACTTTATCAAGCCTCTCACTTTAAGTAGACATCATATCACTTAGGAGAATGGGCCTTTATTGTGAGAAAGAATAAAGGCGGAAACAGGCTAATGAAGTGCATTATTTTCACTCTTCTTTCTCTTCCTTTCTTATGGAATCCTGCTCCTTAGACAATGTAATAGTCACTAGTTACCTTGCCCACCCTATCTTTAAAGATAGTGAAGGGGAAAGTTTGAGAAATGTCGTCACAAGTGAAGGAAATAGTTTGCCAGAATTCACCCAAAGTTAGCCTGAAAGCATTACACGACTGGCCCGGTGCCATCCTGGCAGCTTTGAGTGATTCTCCACGCCTCAGCCTGCGGCCTAGGTCTTGGCAATTTCAGGAGAATAATTTAGATTTAAAATATATGGCAAATGTTAATAAATTATTGTAGCACAAAAGGCTTATATAATTCTACTTTTGTATGCTTGAAAAATGTCCATAATGGATACTTTTAAAAGTTAATAGTAACAGTAACAATGAAAGCAGACAGACACTACTTTCCTAGAGGGTGGGGGAAAGTCTCAGAGGAAGGGGAGACACATGGAAAAAATCAGAAATCATTGAAAATTTTTTGTAAATAATTTTAAATAGAAGCTACAAAAATAATCCTCTGCTGACTCCCCACTTGCACAAAGTGACATGTAAATTGGCTCTAGTGACTTTTTTCTTTAAATATACAATTCAGTGGTTTCTAGCATATTTATAAGGTTTTGCAACTGTTACTAGTATCTAATTCCAGAACATTTTCACTGCCTCCCAAAGAAAACCCAGATGCTGTATCAGCCCTCTCCCATTCTCTTCTCACCCCAGCTCCTGGCGTTCACTGTTCTACTTTCTGTCTCTGGATTTGTCTATTCTGGACATTTCATATGGGTGAAATCCTATAATATGTGGCCTTTTGTGTCTGGCTTCTTTTACTTAGAATGTTTTCAAGGTTCATCCATGTTGTGGCATGTATCAGTACTTCATTCCTTTTTATGGCTGAATAATGTTTCATTGTATGAATAATATTCCATTGGATATAACGCATTTTGTTTATCCATTCATCAGTTGATGGACATTTGAGTTTTTCCCACTTTTGGGCTATTTTGAATAATAATGCTGTGGTGAATATACATATACATGTTTCTGTGAGAACATACGTTTTCAGTTCTTTTGGGCATATACGTAGAAGTGGAATTGCTGTGGTCACGTGGCCACTCTGTTTTCTTTTTGAGGAACTGCTGAACTGCTTTTGAAAGCAGCTGTACCATTTTACATTCCTGCCAGCAATGTATGAGAATACCAGTTTCTCTACATCTTTGTCAGCACTTGTCATTGTCTGGATTTTCTGACTGTAGCTCTCCTGGTGGTTGTGAAGTGGCATCTCATTGTGATTTCCATTTGCATTTCTCTAATGACTAGTGATGTTGAGCATCTTTGTGCTTATTGGCCATTTGTTTATCTTCTTTGAATAAATGTCTGTTCACATCCTTTGTCCATGTTTTACTTGGGTTGTCTTTATATTGAATTGTAAAAACCTTTTATGTGTTCTGAGTAGAAGCCTTTTATTAGATGTAGGATTTGCAGGTCTTTTCAACCATTCTGTGGTTGTCACTTTCTTGATGGAGTCCTTTGAAGCACAAAAGTTTTTAATTTTGATGTAGTCGACTTTATCCATTAATATTTTTTCTTTGGTTGCCTTTTGACATGACACGATCCCTTTTTTCTAGCTTGTTTGTATTCCGCTGTGTGGATGCCCTGTGCTGTATTCAGCCAGTTCCTTTTGGATTTAGTGTTACAAATACTGCTATAATACATGAATGTGTGTGTACATCATTTTGTGATTTTGCCAATGGGATTGCTGGGTCAAAGAGAAAATGCATATGTAATTTGGGTGGTCATTGCCACAGTCCCCTCCATACAGACTGTGACATTTTCTGTTCCCACCAGTGCTGTATGAGAACCTGTTTCTGTACGGTTGTACCACAGGGTACGTTGCCCGGCTTTTATAGTTTTGCTAGTCTGAAAGGTATTAAAAAGAAATGGTATATTAGATGTAGTTTAGAAATCGGTCTTCTGTAAGAGAAATTAAGTGTCTTTCCATAACTTGACCTTTTGTGTTGTGTTTTCTGTTTATCCATATGTTCTGCTCATTTTTTTTCATTGGGTTTCTGGGGCTTTTTCTGAAATTTTAGAGGTTTTTTTGCCTTTTTGTTTTTAATTTGCAATTATCTTTTACCTATCCCATTTCTCATTCATATTTTTACCTTGTTATGGTGTTTTTTGGACATGTAAAAGCTTTTAATTTTGCTTGTTTGTTTTTAGGTTTTGTGGCTTTTTTTGTGGGTTTGTGTGTGTGTGTGTGTGTGTGTGTGTGTGTGGTGGTAGTCGTCCCATTTTTCAGCCTTTTGCCAATTGCTTTGTTTCTGGATTTTAGTCATGGGAAAGGCTGAGGCAGGAGGTCAGGAGTTTAAGACCAGCTTGAGCAACACAGCAAGACCCTGTCTCTACAAAAACTAGAAAAAGTAGCTGGGTGGGGTGGCACGTGCCTGTAGTCCCAGCTACTTGAGAGGCTAAGGCTGGAGGATGGCTTGAGCCCAGGAGTTTGAGGTTGCAGTGAGCTATGATAATGTCACTGCACCCTAGCTCGGGCAAGAGAACAAGACCCTGTCTGAGAAAGAAAAGAAAAAAAATTGGAGTCTGTCTTCTCAACCCCTGCCACTGCTTTATCAGTTAAATTTAGTAAATCCTTTGTTGTCGTTTCAATGATATTCACTGTATCTTCACCAGGAGGAGATTCTATCTCAAGAAACCACTTTCTTTGCTCATTCATAAGAAGCAACTTCTCATCTGTTGAAGTTTTATCCTGAGATTTTAACAATTCAGTCACATCTTCATGTTCCACTTCTTTTTTTTTTAATTTAGAAGACATTCACCCATCATTTTCTAGCTTCCAGGTTGCTACTGAGAAATCCAATGCCAGTTTGTTTTATGACCTCTCCTGTCACCCGCCCTGGGGAGCCTTTCATCTCCTCCTCTTACCACCAGTGTCTGTCTTTCTGAGTGGATGCGCTTTGCATTTCCTTCCATTCGCGTGCTGGGCTTTTCGTGGTCTTTTTCCATTTGCAGATGCCCACTTTTCGATGGTAGGTACTTTCCTTGAATAATTTTTTCCCTCTGCTGTCGTTCTGTAACTCTTGTTTTTCAGATGTTGTATCACAAAGTTTTTTCTCTTATCTCCTATTCGTGCATTTCTTTTGTTTCTACTTTGTGGAAGATTGCCTCAACCTTATTTTCTAACCCTTTAGCTGAATTTGTTGTTTATCATTTTAAAGTTTTTTGAATATTTCTATTTAGAGTATCCTATTTATGGTTTATAGATGCTATTCCATTTCTTACTCTTCCATGATGTCGGTTATATGTATTTTCTGTTTGTTCCATGTGGCCTCTTTCTCTCTTTTGTGGAGAAGCCGGTCTCAAACATCTGGTGATCCCTAGCTGTCTGTATTTATGGGTGAGACATTGGGAAGCTAATTGGACATTCTTTGTGTGGGTTTTACTGTTGGGATGTCAGGTGGTCAGATGGCTTTTTCTTTAGGTTCCTTCAAATGTCAGTGTCTGAAGGTTCTTTCTCTGGGATCATTTAATTTCTCCAGAAAGGTACTGTTTGGTGTCTCGTCTGAGCCTGAGATCAGGCATCTGGAATTTGGTGGTAGAAAGGGATTCCACCTGTTCATGATTTAATAGGTAGCTTTTTGCTTAAAAACGCACCACGCCCCCTCCCACCCGACTCCAGCTTAAAATCCCCGCCTTGCTCGCCCATTGAAACAGTATCGAACCCACTGTCCGCCTTCGATCCTGCGTGGCCTGGTGGAGCACAGCACTGCCCCTGCTTCGTGTCGATTCTCCTTATTCACCACACTCCAGCCACTGTCCTTTTCCACTTAAGTCTTCGCGGGTGCTTTCCCCTTGGTGTGCCTAGCTCTTTTTCATCACTTAAATTTTACTTCACGTATTATCTCCTTAACTTTCTACAATAGGCAGTATCGGTTAGGTTGTGCTGTGATAACAAGCACCCTCAAACCTCAGTAGTTCAGAACAATGGGTCTCGCTCATGCTACCCATCCATCATGGATTAGTGGGAGCTCTGCCTCGAATGGTCCTCATTCTGGTAGGAGGCTGACAGCAGCCACCATCGGGGCCTTGCCATTGCCCGTGGTATAAAGAAAAAGCATAGGAAATCAGAGTAAGAGTCTTCAATCTTCAAATGCCAAGTGGCATAAGTCACTTTTACTCAGATTCCATTTGTCAATTCCAGCTGAGTGGCCATGCCTGATTTCAGGGCTGTGGGGAAGTGTGACAACCCAAACAGAGGCTGAGGCAAAGATCTCAATCAGCGGAGGGTTATTAAACCAAAGTTCGAGGACCAACCGCAGAAGCATCTGTGACCTGTGCTATCTGAAGAGGGATTTGGAAACTCAGTATTTAAAGAATGAGGGCATACAGAAAGAAAAAAGGGGAGAGGGTGGGCCGCGACGCAAACGATTACATTCCTGTGAGACTTTAGTTAGTGCCAGGAAGTCTACATTTTACACAAGATTAGGTAAATGTTTGAAGAGAAAAGGGAGTAAAGGAAGAATCAGTTATGCAGATGTCCCTGGGTAGCTAGAATGAATGATCTTGTCTCTGTTCTGCACTTGGGAAGATTAACTTGTAATCAACGTTATTAGTGTGCGATCCAAATGGACTTTAGTTTTAGGAGCTAGACTTAGCCTGCAGACCCGGAAGTTACAATTTGCATGTCCTCGTTGATGGGAGGCCAGCAAACAACGTCCTTGTGAATGACCTGTGGGAACTGTCCGTGTAGATGCCTGAAGCCTTTTTCCTTGCTGTGGTGATCTGGCTGGTGGTGTCAGTAGCAGCTGTTCTTCTGGAAGAGGTTGTTGCATGACTCAGCATCTGGGCTTGACCTTCTCTTTTGCATAAGGAATTGGAGGGTCCTGAGGTTTTTATTTTCCTTGACAAGCGCAATCCTACTGGTGTTTAGGACAACTAGAAGTATTTGGTGAACAGCACTGATGACCACCATAGCAGCCTTAACCACCTGGTTTAAAGCGGCCCTCCCCACGGCCTGCTGTTTTTCCCTTTTCTTTTATTTTTTCCGCAGGACTCGTCACTATCTGAAATCATCTTTTTGTTTTCACATTTATTGTCTGTTCCCCCAGCACCCCCAAATATTAACAGTAAGCCACGTAAGTATAGGAACCTTTCTGAACCATTCACCACTGTATCCTGAGTACCTAGAACAGTTCTTAGCAAATAGTAGGTGCTCAGAAACATTGGATGAATGATTACTAGGTTAATTTTTGAAATAAGTAAAATTTTACAACACTTTCCACTAAAGGGAATACGTACTTTGATAGAACTGGGCCCTTTTCCTGTTTAATGTCCATGTGCTTTTGATGTGCATTGCTGTAGACAACTGAGGGTAATTTTCTTTGATAGTAATAGAGTTAATTTTTAAGTATTTAAAACATTTTATGAAAAGTAGTTAGAAATCACAATTATTAATCAATACAAACCAGAAAGCTATCACAAGAATACAATGTATTATGCTTGTAATTTCATACACTTCCAATTGCAGCATTGATTTAGATCACTGGTAGAAAACTTGGCCCAACAATAGGGGGTGCAAAATTATGCAAAATCAGTAGTGTTGTCTAACAGCAAATATTTTCAACTCTTAGCTGTATTTTTATGAGAATATTTGTTTATCTTTGCTCAATAGGGAGACATTTATGTTATATTTAATCATATTTTTACATGATAAGATGTAAAAAAAAAAAAAACGAAAAACCTTTTAACCTGCATCTGTCTAGTTGTTTCTGTCCCTGAAGAAATGAATAGTTGCTAATAATTATTACTCCCTTTTGGTTGCAGATGACATTCTTCTTTATGAAAGAGTTTTTCCTTTCTGTGAATAAAGAATTTTTTATGTTTCGAAGGTTTTAGCTTTATGTATTTATAGGCTGCTTTCTATCAGAAGTGTAAAATATTAGGGTTTTTAATGGAGGAACTTTGTAATTTAATATTTGTTAGGTTTGGACACATAACCCACTTTGAATAAAACCAAAGTCATTTAGGGCAAGTAGAGAAACTAACAGCTTAGGTTTCATAATGTAGTTCTAAAATTTTTAGATCAAGATGATATACTCATTTTGTTTATTTAGTAAAGTGTTGATAAGCTATTACAACCCAGATCTCTTCCATAATTTATGATTTTTTTGCAGACTTCCATTTTTATGGAGAAATGTGTAGACAGCAAAACTGCTTTAGGTGATTTTTGTATGTGCTGGTGTTTTTGATATGTTCAAAATGCAAAAATTTGGCTCATACCTGTAATCCTAGCACTCTGGGAGGCTGAGGCAGGAGGATTGTTTCAGGCCAGGAGTTCGGGACCATCCTGAAGCATGAGTGAGATCCTGTCTCTACAAAAAATAGAAAAATTAGCCAGGTGTAGTGGTGCGGGCCTGTAGTCCCAGCAACTCTGGAAGCTGAGGCAGGAGAATCACTGCAGCCCAGGAGTTTGAGGTTGCTGTGAGCTGTGATGACACCACTGCACACTGGCCCAGGCCACAGAGTGAGACTCTGTTTCAAAGAAAGAAAAAAAGAAAAAGCAAAAATTTGAATTATGCAATCTGCACCCCAAATTTCTGTTTATATAGATTTATTTACTTCCCCAGGATACAGTGTTGTACAGTGTTTTGGAATTATTAAATTCAGACTTTTCATGTTAAGCTATGGATACCATGTCGAACGGTGTAGGGTCTCCATCCCACAGAATGTGACGAGTCAAAACAAACTAACTCTAAGGGGAACCGTGCTGTGCTCTGGCAGGTTCAGGGCAGGTTGTACAGGTACATAGGACACTTTTATGCATCAAATGCTTGAGGCTAACAGAGAAGCCCTTTATATTTCCCCACTTTTTATGATTAAGCAGGAGAAAATTGAATACTTTTCACTATTCTTTTATATTGACTTCAATCATTTTGTGGCATATTCCTGAATTTCTATTTAGGAGAAGATAATTATTTTCCTTAGGATTCTTTAGATTTGGAAATATTAATAAATCTTTTCAAATATGGCCAAAGTTATTAATTTACATGTGATATACAGTTTTTTTCTTATTACAAACTGTTTCTTCTCTGGTTTGAATTTCATCTTCTGGCTTTAAAGAAAGTTTATGTATTCCTTCTCTCTCTTATATAGTCAATCTCATCCTCTCGAGTGAATATTTTTATAGGGTCTCAAACATTTTCAAGTCTTTTGTTGCTCCGAAGGATGAGGTGGGAGGATGACTTGAGCCTAGGAGTTCGAGTCCAGCTTGGGCAACATAGTGAGACCCCGTCTCTAAATAAAAAAGAATTTAATATATGAATAGGAATGTATCACCTTTTGTTGGAGAAGAGGGAAATCTTTCAGTAAATCATGCTACTTCAGCTGGTTGCCTCTTTGGGAAAACATTCCATATTCTCATTCAATGTCATATAAAAAAGTAATTTCATGGTTTCCAGTCTGGAATTTCAGGAGCTCCTAAGTCCCCACTCCATCCTACCAACAACTAAAAAGCTGAACAATCAACAAAACCCAACTCTTCTGAGCTCTTTTAGAGGAGTCAGACCACAGGACAAACTGCTGCACCAAAGTTGCAGAGCCAGGCAGATACAGAGAATCACAGCTCGTCACAGCCGACACCCTGCATGCAGAAACCTGCGGGAACCGGCGCTGGGGCAGGAAAACCGGGGCTATAACTGATGAGTTGCTGGACATTCTACGTGGACAACTCAGAGTTACAGACTCCGGAGGGACCGAGTCCCAGGAGGGCCTCCGTCCATTTCCAAGTTTTCCCTCCGGGAGCTCAGCCGGGACCTCACAGTGAATACTGGAGAAAACCCCCTTGTGCTTCTCACATGAGAAAGGAGGAATGAACCATTCTATAGATGCTAAAGCACTGTGTTCTCAACAAGGCCTACCCTCAGGAGAGATGATTTTAGCAGAGCCTTAACCTACCTAGGGGAAGGGACATACCCAACTCCAGCCCCCTCTATCGTTCCACTGGGGGAAGGGGAGATAAACAACTGCAACCCACTCCAGCCATCCTGTCCCACCTACGGGGCTGGGGACGGTGATGCATTGGCGAGGTTCGCAGTACTTGGGGCGCAGGCTCACCAAAGACTGCAGCCTGAGGACAGGGCTGAGAACCCTTCCCGCCCCACACCTCACACTGCGTTATTCAAGGCCTATTTACCCTGGTTCCTTTTACCCAATACATCATGTTTGCCTTTCAACAAAAAATTGCAGGGTCTGTTAAGAGTTAAAAAATACTTTGAATAGACTAAACAACCCCCAGAACTAGAATCAGATATGGCAGAAATGTTGGAATAATCAGACCAGAAATTATTAAAGGCCATGATTAAAATGATAAGGGCTTTAATGCAAAAAATAAGCAACATGCAAGATTAGATTTGTGATCTAAGCATAGAGGTGGAAATTCTAAGAAGAACCCCAAAAGAAGTGCTAGAGGTAAAAAAACGCTATAACAAAGTGTAGACTGCCTTTCATGGGCTCACCGGACAGGGCTGAGGGTAGAATCTCAGAGCTTGACAATTGAAACTTTCAAAACTGAAAGCAAAGAGAAAAAAGGCGGGGCAGAGGGGACCCCAACCCAGAATAAAATATTCAAGAACTGTGGGGCAGCTACAAAGGGTGTAACGTGTGTAATGGGAATACCAGATGGGAAGAAAGAGAGGAACAGAAGCAGTATTTGAAGCAATAGAGCCTGAGAATTTCACCAAGTTAGTGTTGACACCACACCAATGATCCAGGAAGCTCAGAGAACATCAAGCAGAATAAATGCCAAAAAAAATATCCCTAAGCATGTGATATTCAAATGTCAGAAAATTAAATAAAAAACCTTACCTATAAAGGAGCAAAGTTAAGAATTATGTCTTTTTCCTCAGAAACTAAGCAAGAAGAGAAGGAAATATTTAACATATTGAAAGAAAAAAATCCACCCACCTAGAATTCTGTATCCAGCAAAGCTGTCTTCCATAAAAAGTAAAAATACAGACTTTATAAGACAAACAAAATTGAGGGAATTTTTCGCCAGTTTACCTGCCTTGTTAGAAATTTTAAAAGAAGTTCTTCAGAGGAAAATTATATAGGTTAGACACCTGGATCTTCATGAAGAAAGGAAGACAATTCAAGAAGGAATAAATAGAGGTAAAATACAAACTTTTATTTTTCTTTTTCCTAATGGATAACAGTTCAAAATAATAATAGCTACAGTGCATTTGACTGTATGCACTTAAGTATAAGTGAAATGAATTATAGCTTATATATGAGTGAAATGGTACAAGGGGCAGGGGGAGGAATTGGGAATATTTTGTTATTATGAGGGACCTGCACTACCTGTGAAACAGTATAGTGTTATTTGAAAGTGAACTTGGGTTAGTTCTATGTTGCCAACTCTAGGGCAACCACTAAAAAAGTTTAAAAAGAAGTGTAGTTGATATGATAACAAAAGAGAAAATGGAATTATATAAAATGCTTAATTAAAACCACAAAAGGCAGAAAAAGCGTAGAAGACAGAAATAGGAACAAAGAACAAGGGCAACATATAGAACATAGTAACACACATGGTAGGTGTTAATCTAAGTATATTAATAATCATCTGAAATATCAGTGGCCTAAACACATCAATTAAAAGACAGAGATTGTGAGAGTGGTTCAAAAACCAAGACCCAACTTTATCTTGTCTACAAGAAACCCACTTTAAATATAAAGTCACATATAGATTAAAAGTAAAGAGATGGAGAAAGATATACCCCATGGTAACACTAATCAAAAGAAAGTGGGAGTAACTATATTAATTTCAGACAAAGTGGATGTCAGAGGTAGGGAAGTCACCAGGGATAAAGATGGTCATCACATAACGATAAAGGAGTCAATATTCCAAGAAGGCATGATAGTGCCTAATGTGTACCCAACAGCAGAGCATCAGAATATGGGAGGCAAGAACTGATAGAGGAGAAATAGATGAATCCAATACTACAGTTGGAGACGTCAATACCCCCAAAGCAGAAATGGACCAATCTATCAGGCAGAAAATTCGTAAGGACATAGTTGAACTCAAAAATATCAATCAACTGGATATAACTGACATTACTCCATAACAGATTACATATTCTTCACAAGCTCACACAAACATTCACCAAGATAGACCATGTTTGGTGCTATAAAACATACTTTAATACATTTGAAAAAATAGAATCATATAATGTCTGCTCTTAGGCCACAATGGAATAAAGCTAGAAATTAACAACAGAAAGATAACTGGAAAATCCCAAAATATGTGGAGATCAAACACACACTTCTAAATACCACAGGGCTCAAAGAAGAACTCTAAAGAGAAATTTAAAAATTTTTGAACCAAATGAGAATAAAACTACAACTTCTCAAAATCATCTGATCTTATCAATAGAGACAGAAAGAGAATTTGACAAAATCCAACACCTATTCATAAAAACTCCTAGCAGACTAGGAATAGAGGGGAACTTCCTCAACTTCATAAAGAACATCTGCAGAAAGAACCCCTGCAACTAACGTCATACCTCATGGTAAGAAACTTGAAGCTTTCCTACTAAGAGCAGGAACAAGGAAGGAAGTCCCCTCACCACTGCTTTTCAATATCATGCAAGTCCCAGCTGCCTTAGTCTGGTCCTACTGCTATAACAAAATACCACAGATGGGGTAATTTGTGGATATTAGAAGTTTCTCTCTCACAGTTCTGGGGGCTGGGAAGTCCAAGAGCAAGGCGCCAGCAGATTCAGTGTGCGGTGAGGGCTGCTCTTTGCTTCCAGGCTGGTGCTTGCGCTGTGTCCTTATGTGGTGGAAGGGGCAGGAAGGCATGAGTGCCGTGTCCTCACATGGTGGAAGAGGTGGACGAGCTGGGCAGCTCTCTGAAGCCTCTGTTATAAGGGCGTTATCCCATTCGCGAAGGCGGAGCCTCGTGGCCTAATCACCTCCCAAGGTCCCCACTTCTTAATGCTATCACCTTCGGTTTTAATTTTCGTCATGAATTTTGGAGGGACACATGCATTCCAAACATAGCACTAGCTAATTCAATTAGACAACAAAGGCATGTGATTGGGAAGGAAGAAATAAAATTTGTTTGCAGATAACGTGATCAACATCTGCAAGAATCAACAAAACTCCTGGAACTAATAAGCAATTTAGCCAGTTGATAGGATACAAGGGTAACATTAAAAAAAAAATCACCTTTATGTATACCAGCAATGAACAAATGAAATTTGAAATTAAAAACACATTACCATTCCTGACCTCAAGGATCTTTCTGCTTCAGCCTCCCAAAGTGTTGGGATTAGAGTCATGAGCCACTATACCCAGCCTCTTTCCACTTTTGACCTATAGATTAAATCAAAATCCCAGAAAGCTATTTCATGAATATCACAAAATGATTCTAAAGTTTACATGCAGAGGCAGAAGACCCAGAATAATCCACGTAATATCGAAGAACAAAGTTGGAGGACTGACGGTACCCGACTTCGAGACTTACTGTAAAGCTACAGAGATCAAACTGTGGCCTCTGTGTAAGAAAAGGCAAATGAATAAATGGAACAGAACAGAAAGCCCAGAAATAGACCCAAGTAAATATGGTCCACTGACCAAGGCGCAAAGGCCGTATAGTGCAACAAAAATAGGCCTTTTGAGAAATGATGCCGGGACAGCTGGATGTCCACTCGCAAAACAAAAACACAAACAAACAAGTACACCCTTCACAAAAATTAACTGAAAATGGATCAGAGACTTAAATGCAAAACTATAAAACTCCTAGAAGATGACATAGGAGAAAACTACATGACTTTGGGAATGGCAACAACTTTTTAGATACAATACCAAAGCCATGACCTAAAAAGAAGAATTGAGAAGCTGGACTTGAGTAAAATTCAAAACTTTTGTTGTGTGAAAGGCAATGTCAAGAGAATGAGATGACAAGACACAGACTGGGAGAATATTTGCAAAAGACACATCTGGTGAAGAATTGTTAACCAAAATATACAAGAACCTCTTAAAGCTCAACAATAAGAAAATGAACTACACAGTTAAAAAATGGGCAAAATGAGCGGTGGTCATGGCCGAGCGGTGAAGCCAGTAGACGGGAAAAAATGGGCAAATGACCTCCATGGACACCTCCCCAAAGAGGAGATACAGGTGGCAAATAAACGCATGAAAAGATGTTTAGCATCATGAGTGAGATACTGTGACAAACCTGTTGGAATGGCCAAAACAAAACACTGACAACAGTGAACGCCAGCAAGGATGCGGAGCAGTAGGAACCCTCTTCACTGCGGGTGGGATTGCAAAATGATGCAGCCACCGGGGAAGGCAGTTTGGCAGTTTCTTACAAAGCTGAACATACTATGACCATGTGATCTAGCAGTCATGCTCCTTGGTATTTACCCAAAGGAACTGAAAATTTACGTGCACGTAAAAACCTGCATGTAGATGTTTATGGCAGCTTTATTCATAATTGCCAAAACTTAAAAGCAACCAAGATGTCCTTGAGGAGGTGAGTGGATAAATAAACCATGTTATATTCAGCCAAAGGAATGTTAAACTCGGTGCTAAAAAGTAATGAGCTGTCGAGCCATAGAGGAAATTTAAATGCGTATTACTAGGTGAGAGAAGCCAATGAGAAAAGGCTACGTACTGCATGATTTCAACTATGCGACATTCTGGAAAAGGAAAATTATGGAGACAGTAAAAAGGTCAGGGGTTGGAGGTAGGGAGGGATGAACAGGTGGAGCACAGGGGATGTTTAAGGCAGTGAAACTATTCTGTACGCACCACACTTGTCATTATGCATATGCCAAAACCCACAGGATGTACAACAGCAAGAACGAGCCCTGATGCAGACCATGGACTTTGAGTCTCAGTGATAACAAGTGTATCACTGTGGTATGGAGTGTCGATAATGAGAACCGCTGTGCATATGTCGGGACAGGAATTATATGGAAACTCTGTGTTTTCCACTCAATTTTGCTGTGAACCTAAAACTGCTCTAAAAAAAAAAAAAAAACAAAAAACAGTTAAGGCTGGGCATGGTGGCTCACACCTGTCATCCTAGCAATTTGGGAGGCTGAGGCAGGAGGATAGCTTGACCCAGGAGTTTGAGAACAGTCTGGCAATAGTGAGACTCTGTCTCTACCAAAAATTTAAAAAATTAGCCAGGTGTGGTGGTACGTACCTGTAGTCCCAACTACTCAAGAGGTTGAGGCAGGAGGATCCTCGATCCCAGTTCGAGGCTGCAGTGAGCTATGATGACACCGCTGCACTCTCGCCCAGGCAGCCTTGCCTCAATTTAAAAAAATAAATAAAGTTTATTAATAATTTTTAAAAAGTAATTCCTTAAAAAGTTAGTATTAAAAACAAATGATAAAAACCAGAGGAAAATACAACTATTTTTCTGATTTGAGTGTGGAAGGAATTTTGATCATAAAAACAGTGATAAAGGGATACATAGCTAGATTTCAGTATAATTTTATTTAATGTTTATTAAGAGGCAAAGAGAAAAGTATGAGTAATGTTAATATATGAAAATTAATATATAAGTGAGAAAATAGTATGAATAGACGAGGAATGAGACATAATTTAAAACTGCTAGTAGGCTTTTGGGAAAAGTTCAGACTTATCTAAGTAACGATGAAATGTCCATCCAAACAAATGGTATTAATTTTTAAATTTTATGTAATATTTGATGCAAATGTTTGAAAATATTTTTATATTCATTTTATGCAACAAAATACAACAGAAACTTGAACCCACTACAGGTAAAACTCAGAACCTGTTTGATGCTGTGAATTCGCGTGTGGCCTCCCGGTCTGCTCCTGCCCCTCGGCCGCTCTCCTCCCTGTTGTGTTTATTCTCGTGCGTTAAAAACAATTTTCACGCATGTGTATATCCCCAAGCAGATTGTTTAGTTTTGCCTATTTTAAGGTTTTTCCTACTTGCTTTCTCCTTTTTTCTCCCCTTTTCCCTGCTCTTTGTATAGAACTGGTGTGAGTGTAAAACACGGACACTGCCATACCCGAGGGCCGCGGTGAAGCTGCACCTGTGGGGAGGCAGTGTCGGTGTCACCTGGGGGCTCGTTAAAGTTACGAGTTTTTTGTTTTTTATTTTGTCAACGACAGGCCTTTTGAGGATCACGAGCTCCTTTTACTGAGAGGAGTCTGTTGTATTCCTCCAATGCGTTTGAGCAGAAAAAAGATTGAGGACTGTAATGATGATCTCTGCGTCTTCTGGTCTTCCTTTCTGATGTCTCGGTCTTTGATAAAACATAGATGAAGGCTTACTCTAGGGTCCTGTTATTCACATAACGGCTGGAAACGTTGAGTTTAAAAATTTCACATTGAAGATTCAACACGTTGAAACCTGTGCTAGGCACCTTGAGAGACATTAGATGTAAAAATAAATGACATGTCCTGTCTTAGTTGAATTAAAAGAATTCTTTTGAGGAGTATGTAGCTACGTGCATAGGCAAGAAATTTGTGAGAGATACATAAACAAATTGCCGTTAGAATACAAAAGACAACTGAGTTTGATTTAGTTTGGTCAGGGAAGATTGGATTAGAGTAAATCCTAGAAAGGACAGTCTTTACTATATTAGTAATGGGGCGGGGAGAACATTCCAGAAGAGGGAACTGCATAAACAAAGGGCTAGCGGTGTGAGGTTTGGGGGCATGTTTGGGAATGTGAATAGTACAGTTTAATAGTGATATAGTACACATTCAGGTAAGAATGGGCTGAAAAGTTGGTTTGGCCGTATCAACAACGACCTTAAATGATCAGCTGTCTACACATAGGATCTAATTTTCTTTTTATTGGTGAACATCCAAATTGCAATTCTTCTCTTATATCTAGTCATGTCATTAATCATATTTACTAGATTAGAGAAGGATTTTTGTCTCTTTGCTTATTGCTGTATCCTTGGAGCGTAGAAGAGCTCGTGGTGTTGTAACAGGCAAGTGTGAATTATATGTTAAATCAGTGAATACATTTAGATTTCGTAAGAAGAATGTCAGTGGTTGTACTTTAAAGAGATACTGTCTTAATAGGGCAAGTTGTTTTGGATACTTTTATAAATATGCCCCAAACTTCACTGTATTCGCCTCACTTGGATTTGTCTTTCCCTTGCGTTCTTTGTAATGTTCTACTTGGGCTCTTAGCACTAATGATCCTCACCACGTTCCACCCTTGTTGTGAGGTACGTCTACTTTCTGTGTCTTGATTCAGGTAGAGCTCACAAATCTTCGATTTTAACATCACGTCTCTTTTCCTGAGGTGTGTGGCGTTGCATAATTCTCTAATCTTGATTTTAATCATTTCTAGGAATATGTGACGTCACTTTTAGAGTTTTTGCCATTGGGTCCCCACTGTGTTCTTCTGGTTGTTATATTCTATAAATAGTTGTGTTTCCTATTTTAATATTATTTTAAAATGTTAGCTTTGCTGTTTCATATTTTATAGCTCTGAATAAATGATTCATAATTTTATATGTGTATTTTGAAAAAATTTATGTTTCATTATATATTAGCTATACCTATTTGTATTATTCGTTAGTGTTCTAGAAACTGCAATATGCATCCTTAATATACCATAGTCTCCCATGAATTAATATAATTCATTTATAATATATAACATATCATATTGTAACATAATACCACTTCACACAAAATGTAAGAGATTTGCAAGAGTATAATTCTGTTTATTCCCCTTTTCCCACCTGTTTGCTCTGGTTCTCATGTATTTTACTTCTATATGTATTATAAACCTAATGACACCTACCAATTATTTTTATCTTTGAGCAGCTAATTATCTTTTAAAGAAATTAAGAAAGGAAAAGATTGGCTCTTATATTTTTCCATATAGTTACCATTTTGCAGAAGACATCTCTTTCTTTCTGCTTAAATTTTACCTAAGCTGGAAATAATGTCTCCCCATCCGAATTTTCTTTTTTTTTTTTATTTCAGCATGTTACAGGGGTACAGATATTTAGGTTACGTATGATGCCCTTGTCCTCCCTCCCCCCCAGGTCCGAGTTTCAAGCGTGTCCATCTCTCGGATGGTGCACATTGCACTCTTTGTGTATGCATATACCCGTCCCCTCCTCCCCCTCCCCCTCCCCACTGCCTGAATTTTCTTATTGTGGACAATTTGTATGTCATATATTACCATACAATTCATAGTTCCATGCCTATGCCAAATTTCCTCCACCAGTTTGAGGTTATTTTTTGGCAAGGATCAGTATTTATACTTTTTTTTTTTTTTTTTTTGGAGACAGAATCTCATTCAGTCACCTGTGCTAAAGTGCAGTGGTGTCATCACAACTCACAGCAACCTCAAATTTCTGGGCTCAAGTGATCCTCCTGCCTCAGCCTCCTGAGTACCTGGGACAACAGGCATGTGCCACCATGCCTGGTTAATTTTTTTTTTTTTCCCTAATTTTTGTAGAGGTGAGGTCTTGCTTTTGTTCAGGCTGGTCTTGAACTGCTGGCCTTGAACTGCTGGCCTCAAGCAATCTTCCTGCCTCGGCCTTCCAAAGTGCTGGGGTTACAGGCGTGAGCCACCGCGCCTGGCCATTCTTTATACATTTTTAAATACTTCGTTATGTTTAGCACATTCCCTTACACAAAGCGGGCAACTGTATATATTTTTTTAAGTGTGTAAGAATGACTGACATTTTATTGAGTTATCTGAGTCTTTGTATAATCTCACAGGGTTAAGTCGTATTATTACATTTTACCATTAGATGTCACTTTCTCACATGTGTTCTTACTGCCAAATTCCTACTGTACGGCTTATCAGATCCTGAAAGTTGGCACTCCTCTGTAAGTGCACCTAAACTGAGAAGTTTCCGTCTTCTTTCTTCTTAAAGTTTCTTTCATCTTAAAGTGATTACTCTAAAACAGAAGCGTTTCTTAATTGTAATTTTTATCATCTTTTAGTTTTATGTCTAAGTTTATGCAGAACCAACTGATTTTCCTTCAATTTTCTTTAAAGCTTGAATACTGGCATTATTTTTTATTTATTTTCTTGGAGCAAAGTCTGAAACTATTATAAGTAATGGTGTGAAGAAGTAGGATATTGAAGAATACCTTTTAAAAACATGTTCAAAATGTATTCTGTTGGTGGTGTAATTCTGAAAACCGTCTCTTTCCAGGAGCCTGACCGACCCCAGACTAACTGGAAGTGAGTTTTCTCAGGCTGAGCTTTGATGGCAACCGTTGGGTTTCTTTGGGTTTGTCAGGGGAGGGAGAGCTGAGTGGGCTGTGAAAAGAGCGTAGAGGTGGAGAACGGAGATTCGCACGGCTCACTCGGCAGTCACAGAACACAACAGAGTGCCAAGAACGAGCTTCCTCACTCATCCTCTTCCCTTACGAGACAGGAAAGGTCAGGTCAAGGAGGTTTTAGGAATCCCAGAAGGTTTAATGTTTGCTGTATTTTTAAGGGACTAGATTTTAAACTTAGCATTATAACCTGTAAGATTTAGAGAGATGTTTCAGTTGTTCCCAAATGCTGGGATTCATGATGTAACACAAAGTTCGTGGTGAAGGTTTAAGAGGCTCACGCTGTTCCGAACAGACAGGTCCCTCTAAGCCGAGTTAAGAGGGGCCTCTTCTGTAAGACCTCCATCATCAGACGTCCACGCTGTAACCCCGAAACTAACATCTATTCAAGAATATGACTGTTCATAATAATTTGTAGCCCTCTGGTATCCTGTCTGCCGGATTTTCCCATCTTACCCCAGAAGTAACTATTAATAATTTTTGTTTTCTGTTCATGGTTTTATTTTATTGAAATGTTTCCATTTATCATATATAGAATTAGACTTTTTAAGCCACGATTATAATAAACCAAAGTACAAACAATTAGGGCATTTAAATTCCATTTTATATTGATCAAATTACAAACAATGCATTATCGATGAATGAAATTTCATCTCGTAATATTTCTGTGCACTAGAATAAAACTTAAATTTATTTAAAAAAAATGTATTGGTATAAGGTTGCCACTTGTCCTCCTTGGGAAAACCTTAACTTTTTCATTTTTAGACTGTAACTTTTTATGGAGTAATGAAGTGAATGATGATGTTACGAAGACGTTGGTGACGCGGATGGCAGGGAAGGAGGCGGAAAGCCGGCAGTGCTACCTGCTACCTTGGTGTAATCAGTATCGGGAGGCTCTGATGATGTTACTCACTTGTGTTGATAATAATTCATTTTGTAATCTTTTTTCCCTTATGTTTTTATGTATTACTACAGCTAAAGAAGTAAACAGGTCATGGCACGTTTAACAAAAAGACGACAGGCGGATACAAAAGCTATCCAGCATCTTTGGGCAGCCATTGAGATTATACGGAACCAGAAGCAAATTGCCAACATTGACCGTATTACAAAGTAAGTAAATTTAAACAACAACAAAAAAAATCCCTGTAAAATTTGGGGGAAAAGTCCAAAAATACTTTATTATGCTAATCAACATATAAATTACAAAGGACTGAAGTCACTTTCCTTGCAGAAGAATATGGTTGTTAGAAAAACAAATACAGAAACATACACAAGCAACTTGTGTTTACAAAATAAATATTAGATAAGTAAAATATCAGTATGTACTATTTATAATAGTTTTGTAGTTATCAGAATTTTTAACTCTTGGTAACTTTATTTAGGTCTTTTATTAAAATGGCTTTTAGTTAATCATTTTCTGTAGCGAAACTGTCTAAAAATAGTATACTGTTCGTTACTCATTGTAATGCAGGACAAGCATGGTACGTGCAGTAAATAACATCTTGGCTGTGTGCCGTGGCTCACGCTTGTAATCCTAGCACTTTGGGAGGCTGAGGCAGGAGGATATCACTGGAGCCCAGGGGTTGGAGGCTGCAGTGAGCTATGACGACGCACTGTAACCGGGGAAATGGGGCACCTCAAAGACCCTCAAAACAAAGCAAACCAAAACAAAATTGTATTAGATCATAGCCCACTAACAGAATTTTTAACAGTTTCATTCTATATTTTAGAAATTACTAAATAAACCATTCAGTTTTTAAAAAGAAAGTTCCCCCCACACCAGTTTCTAATGCTATTTATATTGGTAGACAAAGATTCAGGATACAAAAAAAAAAATCAAACTAATTTATGACTCTTCTATTTACATCTTATATGCTAATTATAAGGATGTCTTAAAATAAGAACTTGGTTTCATTTTATTTGTTTCTCTGGGTATTTTTCAAGGAATAAAGCCAAATTTATCTTTTTAAAATGTTTGCAGGGTTTTTCTTTCTTGTTAATTTAGATAAAATTTCTTTATACCTATTTCTCCACATTCTTTAGATGCTATTTGTAAAAATGGAAAACGAATAATTTACAAAAGCTCACTTAAATAAACACTTTTTGTTGGCCTTTGTTAATAAGTAACAAAATTGAATTCCCTGTATTCTGGTGAAGAAGATCATAAAATTACCTGCGAGGGAAGGCACAGAAGACACAGAGGGTGGAGGCTGGATGTGGCTCTCACTCCACACTCACCCTCAGAGGAATACCTTAAAGCCGACCATGTACAGCTCTTAGCTCCTGTAGGTTAGTGAAAAGGAAAAAATAATACTATATGAAAAATAAGAATAAAATAAATAGTATGTTATTTTAATTATTATATTTTTAAATAAAGCAAATAATTTGAGGCATGGTAGCTAAATACAAATTACAGGGAGGTGATGTCGATAATAAAAACGTTTTAAAAAATCTTAGTGAAAAGCAGTATTTTCTTATGGTTGAGACTTAAAACGGTGGGTATCAAAATTGCTTACAGAAGACTGTTGAAATAAAATACTGTTCTTTGGATTCATTTTTAAAAATTAAAATCATGTAAGCTTGACTGAACCATTTCAGTTTTTCAGACTATTCCCTTTTCTCGTGTGTAGCATCTTTCTAGAAGCTTTAGGGATGTTCCCTAGGAAGCTGTCAGAATCTGCTAGTGTGAATGTTGCCGTCAGGTTGTGACTACCTGCTGGTGTGGGAGTGAGAATTAACTCCCCAGTGATGGGTGCACATACCTGTTGGGTTATCACAACACCTGTGCGTGTCTACCTGTGTACACAAGTTAGACTGTAGCAAAAGATGCGAAGGTTGTTCATAGCGTTGCACACACCTGCTCTTTCGTGTTACGGATTGTTGGTAAGTGTTCTTTTCTCTCCTTGCTGCGTCAGTGGAGCCTAAATGATGCCAAGGCTTATTTTCCTTCATGTTGCGAGGCCCATAGTCCCTAAATTAAATGTCAGTAAATTTATCTTACCTAGTAAATAGTCCTGGTTTTATTAGTGTCATCTAACAAGATGGATGAAAAGAAAGAAGGAAAATCCAAGCTTGCGTGTTTAGGAGGGTTTCCCGTGTGAATTCTCCCTCTTCTCTGGGAGCTGTGCCTCGTGCCCTTCCATTACGGCGGCTCACGCCGGAGCCTTCTGTACTCTTTCCCAGCATCTGTCACAGCCGTAACTGTTTCCCTGCTGGATGGTTACCTCGCAGGGAACCGTGTGGAGAACTGCCTGACCCAGGGCCTTTGCTTCTCGGTGAACGTCAACTTTCTTGCCCGTTGCGCTTGCCCGAGGTCAGTTAGGAAGGGGCACTGGACAGGACAGGAGGACCCATCTTTGGCTCTAAAGCCTGATGTTCCTGTTCTGCAAGTTGTGCTGCTTGTTTACAAAGGGGTCTGAACAGAGGGGTGTCTCTTAAACCGTAGAACTGGCTGCAGAAGAACTATTGTTAGGATCGCATGTGTAGTCATTAAATTTCATTCTTTATTTCGACTGGTGATAAAAAAAAAAAGAAAACTGAAGGATGCCTAGTTTGGGCCATGCATTCAAAGTTACGGAGTTTGGGGTGGCTGCCTCTTAGGCAGTCCTGCATCCTGCGTCCTAGACATCATAGTTCACGTTGGTCTAATGACTTAGTTCTGCTGTTTCTGTTCTTTTGATCTGTGGCTTTCTCATTCATCTTTTTCGTTGTTGTTTTCATTTGGGATTCGTTGATGGGGGAAACTGGGTCATTGGGCTTCTCATAGTCTGGCTTTCGAGGATCGCAGCACTGTGGTCTCGTTTGACTTATTGCTCAGTCCTCTGTATTTCGTGGAAATTGACCGGTGCATCCAGAGGCTGGGGGTGGGTCAATGGTATTTCATGGGCTGTGGAGATTCTGTTTTCAGGAGCACATGTGTCCGTTTTTTCTCGTTGTGTGATATATGTAGCCGTTGATGCTAGATCCAATAATTCATTAAGAATTGCAAAGTGATGACAATCTAATTTTATTTTTCCTTTGTTAACTGGAATGCCTCGATAAGGACATAAGCGTCCCTTTATCTGCTGTTTGGTTCCCCTGTGGTATGGTTCCTATGGGAAGAGTAGGAGTGCTTAATTCTTTCTCTTTATGTATTTTCCAGTTTTCAAAATAGCATCCTCTAATGGTAACCAATGAGGTTTTTTTCTTTTAGTTGTCATTTGCAATTCATGCATTTAAATACACTTCAGATACTTCAGTCCATTTTTGACAAAACCCTTACTGATGCTGAGGTTTTCGCATCTTTGACCAGCCAGAGCCTCTGTGTGTTGGCTCCCAAAGTTCGTTCCTGCTTTCTCAGGCGACAAGGTTTTCAGGCCCATCTTGTACACATCCTGAACCACTGATTTCTTCCGGGGACTCTGGTTTCTTTTTGTTTGAAATTGTATTTCAAGAGTACTTTCTGGCCACTCCATGTTGCCACTGTGGTGGTCTCTCTAGGCCTTGGAATGGACAGAGTTAGGAAATGAATATACTTTTAAAAGATAAAAACACCTCATTAATTCACACTGATATTTTCCATTGAAATTTATGGCTACTGGGTTTTACTTATCTCTCCTATCTAAAATCTCAGCCCCTCTCTGACATGGTGAGAGTCACGGATATCGTGAACAATAAAATTTTAGCATCTCATGTAATCGGTCAATGTTTTATGCAACGTTATGTACACAGCTATCTGAGAACAAGAAACTTACCTAAAATTATGTTTATCATATATAGTTATGATTGTATTATTATATATATTTAGTTTTTATTATTTGAAGGCTATCTTAGTATGTTGAGTCTTGTCTTCTGTATTTGTAATTTTCAATTGAATTCTTTTCTTTTTGATTTTTAATATTTTCCTTTGCAACTTCTGTTTATCTGATATCTGCCGTATAATCCCTCTTGTTTAGCTTCTAGTTTAGACTTCACTTCTGAAATGATTTCTTTTCCATTCACTTCAAATGTTTAACTCATTTCTGAGTTTTTCTAATTCTGATTTACAGCTTTCATATTATATCATTTTCTTAATGTCCTTTCTCATCTCTGGAAACAGTGGATTCTGGTTTTCTTCTGTTTTGCAGGCGTACCTTTGTGACGTGCTTTCATCGCAAGGGTGTTGTTCTGTCCTGTGAGCCACGGTCCTTTCTGTCGTCATTCTGCTGTGAAATCTGTTTTCCTGAACTTGTACCGGGGAGAAGTGGTTCTGAATACTTTTTCTAGATTTATGGCTCTAATCCTCTTCTTAACGCCAGTTTTATAAAGTGCTAAAAATATGGCCTCATATTTCTTGAGATTTCCTAGGTTTTGCTCTGTCTTTCCCCCTGTTTTTCCTTGAACCACCGTTTCTTATACTGAAGGTCTTTTTAACTGACTCCAGTGGTATTTGATACTTAATTCCTCACATTTCTCTGTAATATGGGGCTTTGTCCTGGAAGGGAGCTTCGGCTGCTTCATTTTGAGCGTTCAGAGGGGCTGTCATGCTCTGTCTCTGGAGGACTTTACGATGCATTCGTGCGTTACTGTGAATCGTCTCACGTGAGGTATCCCACCGTGTCCATTCCAGCTGCGTGTTTGGTCCTCCTTGCTCAGCTCCCCTGGATGCCCTGCTGCATCCCTCCTTTTCCTCCATAGCTGTCGGTGCCAATTGCGACTGTAGCTCTTGCGGATTTGTCCCAACTGCTCAAATTCTGGGATTCACAGGACTCCTTATCACTTAATTTTTTTTGTACTGTATGTATTATCCAAAGGCCTTTTGTTTGCTACTCTTCCAGTAACTCCGTCGAGGAGGTTCGGGGGAGAGTTTAAAACTGTTACCGCCACCATCTTCTGAGCCGACAACAATCTTGTGATTTTTCTTTAAAAAAAAAAAAAATTGCTAAAGGCACTGGATATTTTCTGAAGTTCAAAAGCAGAGCTAAAAGCAATAAAAAAAAATCTCTTTTAGCAGAAACAAACCCAAGGAATGTTCTTCATGTTTGTATATAACACTGGACACCTCAGAATCCACAGCAATGTCATCATCAAATACAGGATGCTTAATGTAGTAAGACTTACGTTGCAATTTTAAAAGGAAATTCCATGAGTAGAATTTGTGTCCTTTTGAAGCAGTTAAGCCTCAGATCCTCAGAATTGATTGAACTCTTAAGAACTAATAGTAATCTTCTTGCCTCGATAACAAAATAGGAGAATGTATCTGTGTTCATTCTAGATGTTTATTTCACCTAAGTGTGATGGTATCTAATATTCAGAGTTCATAGTAGCACCTGTTCATGGTACCTCCCCAGGAAAGAGAGTTCTGAGTCGTTTTTACCATTTCCTTTTAATTTTCCTTGTTTAAAAGAACTGCTAGTGTTGTATCCAAGAAAGTAGTAGGAAAAGTACTGTAAGTTACAGAACCACTGCTGAGATTTATTGAATAATTCAAATCTTTAAAAAATGTACCTAAGGGAAACTTCTTTAACAAGTTTTATTATTTTGCTGTGGAAAGTATTTTTACTAAAAAGATCAATCTGAGCTCAAAATACATATCTGGGATTAAGTCTGATGTTTTGATTAATGGTGAAGCTGTCCCTCTGATTTACGGCTCATGTTTGTAAATTAATGATAACATAAATTCTATAGACGACTTCATTTGGGAGCTAAATAAGCACGGATTTTGGCTTCTCAGTAAAAACGTTTTACATTTCTGGAAACCAAAGGATGTTTTCTGATGTTTAATCATTGTAAAATTGAAATGATTGAATCATTTTATCATTAAAAAAGGAAATACAGTGGTCAGTTGAGGGTTGTATGAAGATACACAAAGGCAATAGTAGTTCTTTTTTAAGTTTAAATATCTGTAAACACTAAATTATAGTTGGCACATGAATTCATCAATTTTATGTAATTTGGATAGGTGTCATTAAAGCATTGAAATACTTGGTTACTTAACATTTCTATTAAACAAATATTTATAAAATATTTTTATGCTTAAGATGATGTTAGCCCTTGTTTTGCAGATTTCAAATCAAGCGATAAAGGGAGAAGAATCATACACCAAAAAATCAGTAACAAGTGAAATTTAAACCTTTAATCCTGCAGATTCCTAATATGATTCATAACTCATTGTCATGTTATTTCTCTAAATGCCATTATATTTGAATGTCCAATAAAAACAAGTTACATATATCACTTCCTTTTCTTCTTTAATCCAAACAAATTATGCACATCTAATTTGGGTAATTATAACATGGCATTAGAAGTTTATAATTATTTTAAGTAAGAGTTATAAGATAGTCTAAAGACATGTTTTTGAAACAGATATGGATTTTTTACTAGTCTCTACTGGCATTATGACAGTGATTGGGGGAGGTTAACTTATTTTTTATTGACTGTTGGGAAAAAGCAATCAAAATAGTCAACATGTGTTTCCTTTCTGTCTTCAGTAACTTTGACTTTTTGTTTCTAGAGGAGATCACATTGTGACTACCATGATTAGACTGACTAGCATCACATTGTGACTAGCATGATTAGACTAACAGTGGATTGGTGGACTAGTCCCATTCAAGTTAATGTCTCAGAGTAGGGCATCAATTAATTACATGTATTGCTTACTTTAGGGTCAAACCCCAGTTAGAAAATGTGACCTCTGACCTCTTGTGACATGTTTGGCATTGAAATTTCTGAGTTCTCCTGGAGTTCTTCCTGTCGCTACAGATATACATAAACCCAAACTGTAAGTCCTCTTCGTGTGTAGGTTGACTTTGAAGTTGCAACTAGGTACATATTATTTCTTTTTTTCCTTTTTTTTTTTTTTTTTTACATATTATAGTTTAACTTGTTGAAGCCCAATTTCCAGGAACTGTTTATTAAACTTAAAGCTTGCTACGTCTCTCTGTCTTAGACTTATTAGAGAGGAGGAGAATGGCCATTGCTAAGTTACTTCTTTGTGAATAAGTTAGTTTGAAAAACTACCGGTTATTATGCTGCTTATGTAATTCCGAGGATTCTTCATGGAACTACTCATTGTATTCTCCGTTCAATCTACACTGGTTTATTCTTCTCGCATATCTTATTGTGAAAGTGGATGGGCAGGTATACTTTACCACTGTTATCATTACTATTTTATTTTACGTAACAGCCTTGCAGAAGAAGTAGCTAATTCTGAATCATCAAAGTCCACGGTGAGTTTTTTCCAGGATGCCAAATTCTTATGACATTCATCTTTCCTTGGATCGTTGTCTAGCTCCTTTCATGTGCTGGACATTTCTTCACAGTTCTGTGAAGGAAGCATGTAGGCGAGGCACACAGAAGTGGACACAACCGTAAGGAATAAGACAGTGGTGCCTAGTAATGGAGAGGGTCATTACCACGTGATGGAGTCCATTAATTTACAACTGGAGCTTCGTTCGAGGGGAGAGTCGCCATGAGAGTTCGGAAGGCCCTTTGGGTGGCACGGAATTAGTCAGGCCTCAGTCGTTGGATGGGGTTTGACGAGGCAGAGAGGAGAGTCCAACTAGAGGGACTGGGGTTTAAGGAAAAGTGGATAAAAAGGCAGCGAGGGTCAGACCAGGAAGGCCTTGAATGCTAGCGTTGACATTTTAATCCATACGTGGAGGGGAATAGCAAGTGTTGAAGAGGGAAATGGTGAGAAGTAGAACACACTCATTTCTTCCCTCCCAAGCTAGACTGAATGGTCCCCTCAGGTGTCTCTCGAGTCCACCTGCTCTTCCCTCTTCCGGGCTGGGTTCTCGCTCTATTGATTTCCTGCCTGTTCCTCCAGCCCTTTTTCCCACAGCATCACTTCTCGGATCGCTCTACCGGGCAGGCCTTCCTCTCTCACCCTCGAATCCCATGTTCCCGTGCAGAGGCGTTGCCGCTCGGCGTGTCTTCCATGTCACCTCCTGCCGCCCCGCTCCGCTATGCCCCGGAAGCCAGAGATGGGCTCGGCAGGTCCTGAGGTCTGTGTTTGCCACACACCACCTGGGATGACCTTCCCGGACTCCTCTTTCAAGTGTCATTTCCTGGGAAGTCTTTCCTGAGACCTTCAAGTCAACCTAATTTACCAGTTATTTTTCTGAATTTTAGGTCTGGTTCTGTTCTTAAATCC
Source organism: Indri indri (assembly GCA_004363605.1). Lineage (NCBI taxonomy): Eukaryota > Metazoa > Chordata > Mammalia > Primates > Indriidae > Indri > Indri indri. The sequence goes on from RJWJ010004946.1 coordinate 53,686, forward strand.
CTTTTGATTTCCCTGTAGTGCATAAAGTCCGAATAACTGGGCAGGGCGTTTGTACACAGCTCTTCACAATTGATCATGATATTTCTTTCTTCTTTTCACGGCTAGCCTTTCCCCCTCAGTGTTCCATCTGATGAGACAAGTCTCTAGCACTCTGGGGATTTTTTTTCTTTTTTTAAGAGGTGGGGTCTCGCTAGGTTGCCCAGGCTGGACTCGAACTCTTGGGTTCAAGTGATCCTCCCGCCTCACCCTCCTGAGAAGCTGGGATTACGAGTGTGCGCCATCATGCCTGGCTTGGATTTTTAATTTTGTATTTTTCCTTCATTAATGGGCAAAATCATGCCCAGTCTTTCAAGATCTAACTCAAATATCATCTCCTTTGAGATTTTGATACATTCCTCATTGTAACCAATCCTGTTTCTCTGTCTCTTTGTTCCCATAGTAATAGATATAAAATTTGATTTTATTAGTTATTGAAGTCTCCTGTGATCTTTGAAATATATTTCTGCTTTTATTGATTGTGAGAACCTTAAGAGTAGGGAATATGTCTTTTCTATTTTTGTATCTTAATGTGAAACAGTAATTGGGACGTTAATAATAATATTCAATTTCGTTAACTGCGGAAGTGGTTTTAATTAAGGAGGATTATGATAATTGATGACATTAAATGAGCCATTATTTTGTGACCAGCACTGTGCTTTATGCAAGTTACTTATTTAATTTTCAGAACTACATAGGTATGTTGACATTACCCCCGCATTGCTGAGAAGATGATGTAGTTTAAGAAGGTGAAGTAGATTGCCCAGGGTCGTCCAGGCTGTTGGTGGCAGAGCTAAAATTTGAATGTAGGTCTATCTGATGTTGGAGTTCAAGCTATTAAACATTAAAATTTTTTCTTCTGGTATTTAATGGATTTATATTTATATGTTTGCAAACTTTGAAGTTTTCAAAACATGATCATCTGCATGGTACTTACATATCATCTCATTTCATCCTCACAACAACTGTGAGGTTCGAGTTAGCCCCACCTCGTAGGTGAAGAATGTGAAGCTCTCAGAGTAAATTATTTGTCCCAGGTCAAGTGTTAGAATTAAGAAGAACCTAGTGCTTCAGAATATATTCTAGAATTTTAAAATTAACTCCATTGATTAAGGATCTATAAAGATGCTATTTAGGTTTTGAAGTTTAACACTTTTTGTTCAATGCAATTTTAAAGTAAAATATTTGTTTGCAATGAAATATTTCATTTCTAAAAGTAACTATAACCATATTATAGGGTACTTGGAAAATAGAAAAACAGAAAAATAACCACCTGTAATTTCTCTACCCAAATTCAAGTAAGGTTCTCATTTTGATTTTCTTCTTTCTAGTCATTTTCTGTATATGTGTTTGTTGTCTCAGCATTGCTTGGTCTTTTTCCATGTTGCGTGGCCACCGTAAGTTGTTATTTGTGATGGTTGCACAGTGCCCCGCTGGTGAGACAGCACGTTGGTACACCTGGGAGGGAAGAGAAGCAAGGTGAACAAACGCTTGTTACGAGGTTCACGTTATCTCATTTACCCTCAAAACAACCACATGATATTGGATTTGATAATTTTATTGTATAGATATGAGATAGAGATGCGGGCGGGAGAAAGTGCCTTGTCCAGGGCCGTGCAGGCAGCGTGCCATGCAGCTGCTGTGACCACCGTCTCAGTCAAGATGCAGGAAGTTCCCTGTGCTCCCTTGTGGTCAGCCCACCCTGCCCTCCAGCCCCATTCCGTCACCGATTTGCTTTCTGTCACAGTGGTGAGCTTTGCCTGCTTTGGAATTTTCTATAAATGGAATCACACAGCGTGTTATTTTCCATGCGTGGCTTTTTTGGTCAACATGTTTTGAGATTCATCTGCTTACGTATGTTGGTGGTTCATTCTTTTTCATTGCTGAGTAGTACTCCACTGTGTGCACGTATACCATGATTTTTTAAATCCATTTATCTGCTGGAGGGACATTTGGGGGTTATTACGACATAAGTTACAGTGTGCTTTTATGTACAGGTGCAGACGTGTATTTGGATAAATGCCTAAGAGTGGACTCGCTAGGCCATGTGATAAATGTATGTTTAACTTTATTAGAAACAGCAAAACGGTTATCCAAAGTGAATAGTTTACATTTCCACCAGCAGTATATGAGAATTCCAAGTTCTCCACACCTGTATGGTCAGGCTTGTAAAATTCATGTCATTCCAGTGGGTCTGTAGTAGCATCTCATGAAGTTTAAATTTGCATTTTCCTGATGTAGGCATCTTTTAATGTGCTTATCGACCAATTATATCTTCTTTCACAAAGTGTTCAATTCCTTTGCCCATTTTATATTGAGTTGGTTTATTTCAGTATTACTGAAGTGTTGTAGAGTTCTTTATATAGGCTGGATATGAGTTCACTGACAGACCTATGTATCTATGGTTCTAGAAGGAGATCATAGAGGAAATGAGGAAGAATCAATATTTATAGACATATTGGGTAAAAGATACTAATAATCCAAGAAGCCTAGTGCAGAACAAATCAAAAAGGTATCCCCATTTAGCCATATTATAGTGAAAACTGCATAATTTACTAGAGGGAAAGAGGAGAGCTTAAATACAGGCAACAGAGTTTTGAAAAGCCATCATTTACAAAGGTGTGGTAGTGAGACTCACGACTGACTTCTTAACTGCAGCACCGGAATTCAAATGACTGGAATGATAGCTTCAGTATGTCTTGAGAGAAAATAACTCTCAGCCTAGAATTACTTACCTTTCAAGGAGGAAACTGAAATAAAGACTTTTTTAGACAAAGTCTGAGAGAAAATAAATTCTTAATGGTTTACATTAGGCAGAAAAAAAAATTATCCCAAGTGAAAGTTCTGAAATGTGAGAATGAATAATGAGCAAAGGTTTGATGAATGTGGTTAAAATTAAAGCATGAACTGTAAAATATAAAAATAACATTTGATTTGTGAAAAATAATTAGGCTAGAGCAACTGTAACACGAGCAGCAGAATATAGAAACCACAATCGATCATCAGCAGAGAAGGGATCGTCGTGCATGTATGTAACAGGCTGTTACGCTTCAGTAAAAATAAACTAGTCCCACACATCAGTGTGGATTAATCGCAAAAACATAATGTCGAAGAAAGGAATCGAATTACAGAAGGATACTTGCAGAATGATTCCATTTCCGTAAGTTCGAGATCCGGCAGCACTGAACGACGTGTTTTAGGGGATGCGTGTACACGGACCCAGCGGGGTGAAGACAAAAAGGGGAGGATGGCCAACACGCAACGAAGGGCTGGCGGGAGCCGGCAGGACGGGCCCCTCCAAGGAGCTTCTGCTCTTTCTTGACCAGGCGGTGGTTTCTCTGGTGTGTGTTTTATTCTTCTTGCTGCACTTATTTTAAAATACTTCCTTGTGTGAGTAATTTCTAAATTAAGAATTTTAAACAGAGGAGTGAATGGATGGCACAGAGTTTGTTGGGGACGTGGAGGATAGAGCAGGGTGGGAGGGGGGAGATGGAGGAAGGATCGGTTGTCCTGCCTGTTCGGATCCCTGTTGTGTCGCCAGCAGAGCTTTCCTCCCGTCCCAGACATGCGGGTGTCGGTCACGTTCCGGCATTTCGACAGCCCGTGCTGCTGTTGTAGGTACCCCACCCCCATTCCGTAATAATCATCATCATTTAAGTCAGCTGTTTGTTTTTAGCTGTTTCTCTTTTCTTCCACTGAAGACTTTTCTATGCCAGACTATCAAACTGAAACTAGATGAAATTTATCCCGAGGGTTTTCAGGTAACCATTTTCTAATTGATGGCAGAGTGTAGCCCTGTGTCTCGAGTAGTCAAGGTTGAGCTTTTGGGTATGATTTTAACTAAACTGTTACTATTATGTGATAAGGAATGTGCCAGAACAGTACTCTGCTGTTGCCTGGGGCTCGTTTTCCCAACTACCAAGGAAACTGACTGTACAACTTACAATCTATTTTAGGCCTGGTGCAGTGCCTCGTGCCTATAATCCTAACACTTTGGGAGGCCAAGGAGGATCGGTTGAGGCCAGGAGTTCGAGACCAGTCTGAGCAAGAGCGAGACCCCGTCTCTACTAAAATGGGGAGAGGGGAAGCCAGTCAGGGTGGTGCATGCCTGTAGTCCCAGCTACTCAGGAGGCTGAGGCAGGAGGATCACTTGAGTGAGCGTAGGAGTTTGAGGTTGCCATGAGCGGTGGTGGTAACACTGTACTCTATCCCAGGTAACAGCGAAACCCTGTCTCCAAGAAAAAGAGGCCTGCTCCACAAATTTACAATATATTTAAATTTCGGATTTGAAACAAGTAGTTTATTCTTGACCCTATGGTGAGTTTTGCATTGTTACACAGATATGTCATTTTCATTAGTTGCGTAAATGTTATAAACTGGTAAGTTTTTAAAAAGTTGGTAAAACTTGGGGATAGGTCTAATTTAATTGCATAAGAAAATTAGAGCAAGCTATAACATGTATAATTCATCATTGAAATCAAGACTTCGAATTAAAAATATTCTCTTTTTGTAAAACAGAACCAATGTTAACAATGTAAGTAGTGTATGTGTCACAGTAAAAATGGTTTATTTCCCCCAAATGAAAACTTGGCTGTTATGGAAAGGATAGCTAAGTCTCTGCTAGTAAAATAAATGAATGTTTTACTTTACTAATTTTAATTAATGCATAAATAAGAGGTCAAAATCTAAGGTAATTATTTACAGTGTGACCTTTGGGACAATCATAATAGAGACACTTTAAAGAGAAACTGTTTGTAATGGCTTCACTATTCATGAAAGATACAACGGAAAGAAAAGGGGTTTTATTGGTTAGTTAATCCCCATAAAATCTTTATAATCTTTACTGTATTTATATTCAGTGAACACTGTAAATTATTTTCGGTTAATTCAGAAATGAGGGAAATTAAGACTTGGCAGTTATGATTAAACAGAAATTATGAAAAGCGTATAAAAAACTACTAAAAATTTTCACTTCTTGTTGGCTTTTTTCCTAAATATTCACTGTGGAGTCTATGATGAAGTTTTGTGTATAGTATTTAGAGGGTATGGCAGAACTGGGGAAGAAGGCTTATTGTACTCTAGCATAGGACCTTAAAAACGAGTATTTACTTGCACACTACGTGTTCTTTCGACTCCCGTACGCCCATTTGTTATTGTGTGCCAGGTACCTGTTTGAAAACAAATAGGACGGAGAGACACAGACGTAGGCTCCAGGATGGTGCCGTCTGGTGTATGGTCAATTTCAGATCGCCTTGGTCTAATCAAGAGGATGTGATTTGAAGGCGGGCGTTCAGTGCCCGCGCGGACCAGTGTCTGTCTAGGTGACCCTAAGTGTGATCTTTCAGGATCACAGCCTGGTCTCAGGGTGTCACCAAGGCTGCCCTTCTTGCTGCGCCTGAGCACAGTTTGGGCCACTGATCCTGTGAGGTTGCTTCTTCTGCGCCTCTCGGTTACCTCTTCCAGAATTGGCTAGATGCTCCAAAATTAAATGTTATTTTTCAGTATTTTTTTTTTGGCGTTTCTAGTTTTGAATAGAAGGGTTGATGTGAAGGAGTAATCAGCTATTATTGTAGCAGAACATGCTTTCTCTTTCTCTGTATGCACGTATATACATGTATGTACATGCACATACATAATTTTAAATCTTATCCTTTTTGATGTTACACTGTAAGCATTTTTTCACACCATTGTTTTTTGAAACATTAATTTTATTAACTGCATAGTATTCTATTGGGTGGATATGCTATAACTTATTTTACTATTATTGACATTTAGATCCTTTTTTAATATAAAATTTCATGATGTGGGGAACAGTTTTCTACATAAGTTTGTGCCTCGTCTAAAATTATTTCCTTAGAAGTGGAATTATTGTCAAAATGATAGGATTATCTATAAGGCTAATTGGCATGTAATGCTAAGCTGCTTTCCAGAAAGTGTTTTCAACAGCACTGTGTTACGGTGGCTGTCTCAATGTATCTTTGGTGGCATTGAGAATAATATTTTTAAATGTCTTACTGATTTAACAGAGCAAAGTGGTTTTCTTATTGTTTTCATTTTACATTTCATGAATATATGCTTTTTACCATATTTGTTATAAATGTTTTTCTACTTTCTTGTGTGCTTTTAATTTGCAGAATGGAGGTCAGTGGTAATTGCTTTGGAGGCTGGGGGAAAAGGGGTTTCTGATGTTTATGTCATGAAGAAATTCCACATTTCTTATCTGGTCAGATGTTGGGGATCTTCCTCTCTGTTATTTTCATAGCTTTTATACTCAGTGTGTTAGCATCAAGAGATTAGATCAATATTCACTTATATTTCTATCTCAAACTTCATGGTTCTGTTTTCAGCCCCCTGAGCTGGGATAGTTGGGAGCCTTGAGGTACTGAAATTGCGGGGCAGTACTACGTTTTTAGGTGTTTATCCAGAATACACTTAAAACACATTTGTTATATTACCATTGAAATTGTAAAGGCCTCTGGGCTCCCTGGTGGTGTGAAGCTGCTTGGGAGGGACGAGGGGACGTCACCGGTGTGCATTCTGTGTTTTAATTAATGGAAAACACATCGCTACATCTGGTGGGGTGGTTCATTCTGCCACGGGGTGCAACCGCGTGTATACTGTTTTTACTAGGGTGCTCACTTCCCAAAATACTTCAAATACGATGCCAGAAATTTCTGAGATTAAATCATCATTAGAGGCTTAAGAGTAGATAATTACTTACAGGAAACCGACTCATGAGATCCTTACTCTTGTGGAAACGTTACACAAGCAGTGGATGTTCCTGTTAACTATTAACATACATGTGTTTTTGTCTTGGAACATGCAGAATTATCTCAAGGGAGATGAAGCAACTTAGGGTTTCATAGCCTGTTGCTTGGATGTACCTCAGTGCTTGGCAATGCCCGGAAAGAGTATTCTGGGAGAGAAGAGCACTTTGGACCTCTAGACCTTGGGAGGAAAATTGCAGGAATGGAAGTGGATAGGATGGGAGAAAATGAAAAAGAGAAAAGTTCAGAGAGATTGAATATAAATTTAAATATTAGACATTTACACACCATTTCGTGATTTATGCTATTAAGTGGAATTAAAATATAGGACTAGGAGGCTACCATGAATGTATCTGAAACTCAAATTGCTATTTTCCCCTCTTTGTTGAAAAAAAAAAAAAAAGTCCCTGCAATGGATTAAGCAGCTTATAAGAAAATGAGAGACCTGGAGTGTCCTTCACCTGAATTATTAGCATAAATATTTTCACATGATGCAAACCGACCTGAGTACTTGATGATCTAAGAAAATGAATAATGACTTGGGACCCTTTGTTACATTTGAGGTAGTGTATAAATCACTCAACCTTCAGAAATTTGTTTATAATTAATTCTAGACAATCTTAAGCCCTGTCGACTATATTTGACCTGTATCTTTGGCTCCGTGGGATCACATCACTCCTCTATTTAGTTAATGTCTACAGTGTTCTTGCTCAATTCTAGCCTTTTTCATTACTTTTTAAGAAAAATAGGTGAGAATCTATCTCTTTGAACTTTTTTTTAAGAACATAATTTAAAAAAAAGACCAGAAGGATGAGTAGGGAAGAAGTAAGAAATTCATGGAGAAGCTCCTACTTGTGGACACGTCCCACTGTTATAAATACCGACCACATGTTGTCAGCTTTAGATGTCACTTTTGCTGTACGATGGATCACTTATTCTGTATTGTAATTTACCAAAACCCAAACTTTCCATAGAAAACATAAAACCATTAACCCAGTTGGTACATTCTCAGGGTGGATCAGTATTGGGAGGAAGCAGTTTTCTCTGCGTCGTTGCTGTTCTTGTGTCTGGTTCAGAGACATCCCTCAGCCATGCCCTTTCCTGATCCTCATCCCCGGGAAAAGGCTCAGTGATCGTCCTGCTCTTCATCGTGTATGTAACTTTTGTGGTCCTGCGAAGACCAGAGATAGAGTACCAGGTTACCAGAAGAGCTTGCTTTAACTGACTTCAGTTCTCCTTGGAGAAAGTGAAGCCCAACGTGCTTTATTGAAGACAGATTAGAATTCTTCTTTTACTGTGTCTTAATCCATGCTCTGACGCTGAGAACATAATGGCCAAGAAGATCCGTTTGTGAGACAAAAGCCTGTTGATAAAAATGTACTAAGGAATAATAAAATGCAATGCCATTCTTGTTTTAAAGAAAAACTTAGCAAACTAGCACAGGAAAGATATGTGCCCAAATCCTGCAGTAAGCATCATATTTATATTTATCAACTTATTCATAAAATATATCTATCAATAACCATCTCCAAGTATCATGTTTAATGGCGAACCAGTATAAGAATCCCATGCAAAATCTAAAATGAGACAAGTATATCCACTGTTACTACCTATGGTGTACATTTTACCAGAAGTCCTAATCAGCTCAATAAGAAAAGACAAGTTCAATAGACCTTATAGAGAAACTTAAAACTAAGCAAAATTGCCCAGTATTTACCAGCAACCACCAACCAGAAAATATTACATAAAATCCCTTTTTCAAAAGAAGCAGTAAGTACAAAATATCTAGGAAAAACCCAAAGACGTGAGAATTTTATGGAGGAAAAATATAAAACTTGAAGGACATAGAAGAAGATAAAAATAAATGAACAGATGTACCAAATTCATCAGTGGAAAGATTTAATTATTGTGATGATATTTGTTCTCCTCAAATTAATTATGGAGATTTAATTATTTTCATGGGTCTTGGCAAGCTGATTCTAAAATTGCTGTGGGTGAGTAAAGGGCCCAGGAGAGCCACAGAGAGTTTGAAAGGAAAGGAGGGGAACTGCCCAAGATCAGCAAGCTTATGTGGGAGAAAGAGCTTTTATATTTTACTGCTTTTTAAAAGTAAAAATAGTCTTTAGCTAATAGATGCACAAACAAGATTCAAAAGGGCACACTGTGGAAAAAATAAGCCGTCTTCTACCCTGTTCCCTGAGCCCCTCTCTTGACAGTTTCTGAAATGAATGTGCCCATAGAACTCTTCCGTGCGTCTACCATTATCCAGTTTTTGAGAAATAACACCATCTTATACCATGATTTTTTCAAAGCATAATATACCTTAGTGCTTATGTCATCTTAACACCTGTAACATTGCTTCATTTCTTATAAAGACTATATGATAATCCTTGAAATAGTTATAAATTATTTAACCAGTCCCTTAAGATGTATGTTTTGGTTATTTCTAATCTTTTCTTGCTGCCAACAGTGCTAAAATGAATTTCCTTCCTTATACATGTATTATTTTACATATACCAAAGTATTGCTATAGGATAAATTCCTATAATTGAATTCGTGGGTCGAAGGGTGAGTACATTTCTGTCTTTGGTAGACATTACCCAGTTAGCCTCCACAGAGGCAACGCTGAGTTATACCCCACCAGTGATGGGCACCCGTCCGGCTTAGCCGCTGAATGCCCTGGGCATCGTGCGTCTGCGTATTTATGAATCCGACAGGTACAAGCTATTACTTTGTGGTTTTTCTCAGCAGCAGTAGTAGTAGTAGTAGTAGTAGTAGTAGTAGTAGTAGTGGTGGTGGTGGTGTCCTTTTTTATATATTAGGAATATGTAGAACTTAAATTAGTTCTTTTGTGATATGTGTCACAAATGTATTTCCCAGTTTGTCATTTGTGTTTGGTTATTGTGTTTTCTTCCTGTGTTGAAATTGCTGATTTTATAAATTTGTCAATTTTGTTACATCACTTCTGCATTTATTTCATACTTTGAAGGTTTTTCTCACACCCTTGTGAGAAACACTCTCCAGTGTTTTCCTTCTAATAATTTGTGGGGTTTTGATAATTTAGATCTAATCTATCTAGGAATTATTTACGGGTTCGTGCTAAGGTGGGGCTCCGTCTTTCCCCCAGTCAGATAGCTGTCTTCCCAGTGTGTCTCCACCAGTAATTTGAAATTCAGCCTTTATGATAATCAGAATTCCTGTTTGTTCTCCTTTTGTGTCAGTAGCATTTCAGAATTTTCTTCATGCAGATTTTGTCATTTCTTCTATTTATTACTAAGAATTTTATTTTTCTTATTGCTGTTGTAAATAACTGAGGTTTGGTCTTCTTTTCAATCCCCTGTTTATTGGTTCTCATATATGAATGCTGTTAATTTTAGTAAATTAGTTTGCACCCAAGGAATTTATTGCATTATTGAATTACTTAAAATAGCGTATCAGCTGATTTTCCTGGTTTTCTAGAGACATGATTTGCAAACAGTGATCATTTTAACTCTTTAACCAACTTTTATACTTATTTCAACTATTTCAGTTATTACTTTTGCAGAGTGTTAAAGAAAAGTGATAGCCGTAGATATCTTTGAATAATCCTGATCAGGTTAAGGAAGTATTTACTCATTTCTGTTTTGTTAGGGGATGGGTGTTGAATTTTACTAAATACCTTTTCAATGTGTACCGAAAACTTTATGATTTTTCACTTTTGATCTATTAATGGGGTGAATTACATTTTTAGATTTCTTAGCATTAAATCTTCCTTCAATTCTTAGAATTAAACACTTGGCTATGGTATAGTTTAACATTTGAATTTATTAATGTTTGTTAATTTATATTTAATATTAGACTATATTCAAATATTTTATTTAGGATTTTTATATCAGTAAAAATATAGGACACTAGTTTTCTTTTTCTGTGCTATTTCGTGGGGTTTTCTTACCATTCTGTGCTAGATTCTTTGCTTTCCTATTACTGTGCACTGGAAGAGTTTAAATCACACTAGAGTTATCTGGTCACTGTAAGTTCGATAGTTACCTTATGAATATATCCCTAGCCGATGTTTTTCCGAGCAAGCTCTTTGCCAGCTTCCTCTAATTATTTCTTTACACATTGGTCTTTTTAAGTATTCTGTTTTGTTCTATGGCCAAGTTTTGGTCATTTATATTTTCTTACAAAATCATAGTGTTTATATTTTTGTGCAGAACTGACCAAAATAGTTGCTTGTGACTATTTTACTTTCCTTTTTCCGTGTAGCTATCTCCTTGTAGACGTGTCTCACTTTGTATGTCTGTGCTTTGTGTCTTCACTGTTGATTAGATTAGGTGATGCTACTCCTCTCTTATTTTCCCTTAAGATGGAGCTCCTGCATTAATACTGTTAGTTCTATAATTTTGGTTTTTCATAGCATTACTTTAGCTTTTTCATTATTGTTTTCAGATCTTTTGCAATTTTTAGGTAACTTTTTTGACTCAATGATTATCCATTATATTTTTTGTGAACTGAGAGAAGTGAATTAAAATCTCATAATTCTGTCAATATTTCCTTTATTTCTTACCATTTTTTGCATTATAGCTGTGCTCTGTTTGTCTTTTTATAAATGATTTTCGCCCTGGATCGCAAACCATGTACACTGCAGTCTCGATCCCTGCTCCATCCGGACTGCGTCTTACGATGTGTCTTTGCGCGTTCATTTTAGGTCTTCTGAGTAACCCTTTTATTTTTTCAGTTGTGGAGTTTGGCGAGTTTGTATTTGCTAAAAAGACAAAGGTGTTTGGTTTGGGTCCTCTCGTCGTATATAACATGCTTCATGTTTTCACTGTTTTGTTTTTATGTTTCGCTGCATAATGTGTTTGCGTGAGTTTCTGCAGGTGACACAGAAGTGTTTCTGTGCTGAGGGTAACGTTTACCAATTTAAATAGCCTGCATAATCCCCGCGATGGCGGTTACTGGCTCCGCACTGTGGACAGCGAGGGCATCAGCACGTGTTCCCCTGGACCTGTGCCCTGCCCCGCCTGCCAAACTGCAGTCGTGGTTAGTCTCGGCTTTTATGTATCAAAGTGTATTTGCACCTCTACTGCAAGGTTTGTCCCTCGTAGTCTTTTGACCATTAGTCAGAAAAGGTGACAAAATTAGGATGTTTGGACTAGCTCCCCGCCGTCTTCCTCGCCCACACCCCCACGTTGTTGATTGTGGCAAGTCTCCGTTGTCAGGGTCGACTTCTGTTCTGTCCTCTGATCACAATCCCCGCACCTCTCCCTGTCTTAGTCCCTCAGTTAGCTGGATCGGCAGAAAGGCAGGCGCGTCGTAAGAGCGAGCCATCTCCAAAGAGAAAAGAGCCATCCGTGTTCCACATACCGAAAACACAAATGCTCGTCGTTGGTGCTTTGGCTGGGGTTTACTAATTTTTCTTTGTTAAAATTCATCCTCTGAGTTTAGAAGGTCCTTCATTGCTGAGTTTTTTTGTTTTCAAAATTATTTGTTGCTTTGATATTTGAATGACAGGCTGGATAGATTTGAAATTCTGTGTCCCGCTTTATTTCCTTGAGGACTTTGGCAGCATTACTCCCTATCCAACAGCACGGAGTGTTGCTCTGGGGAGGTCTGAGGCCAGTTTGATTTGTCTCTTGCTGTGTTTTTATCTGGATATGTAAAGGCCTCCAAATAGTAGTTTGCTGGAGATATGGACAGGTACCTACGTACATGTATGTATCAGCATTGAGGTTTGCTTGGAGGGGAATGGAAAGTGGCACAAATTGAACTTTATAACATTTTATTTCTTTGAAAAACAAAAAAAATGTAAAGCAAATTTGCCAAATATTAACGTGAGTTAAATGTAATTGGTGAATCAAGGGAATCTGCATATTACTATTCTCTGTGGTCCAGGGTATATTTGAAATATTTCATGTTCTTATTTAAAAAAATACCGTGTAACTGTCAATCAGGGAACACTGGTGTGTTCCAGTGACTCAGTCCAAAGTATGTTTTGTTAGAAAAAATTACTTTTGCCTCATCGATCATCCATGTTTTCCTTGTATGTTGACAACCACCCATGTAATTGCTATATTTTCTCTGGTGTCATTTCCTAAGTGTTGGGTAAAAGTATTACAGAGTACATTTGTTCTTCTAAAGCCCTATGGTTGGAGATTTTAAAATTCTAAATTGAGAATCTGCAGGGTAGAAGTAAGTGGTAATTGCTCCAGAGGCTAAAACTAAGTGGGATGTTTGACTAAAATCTGTTAAGTGATTTATATTTGCTGATTTGGGACTGTTTTGAACAAATATTGCTCTACACATACAGAATAGAATTCAGGTATAAAATAGCATGATAATTGGAGAAATGGGTATTCAGGACTCTCTTTGCTCTTTCCCTCTTTTTTCTTTCTTTCAACACAGCTAATAAATACAAGTTGTAATAAAAGAGAAACAAATCATCTCCATTTTCTTATTTTTATTACTTTTTAGTTTTCAGTACTAAAGGATTTTTAATTGTTTTTTCCTCTGTGTTCAGGTATATGTCTCGAGTCCACGGTATGCATCCAAAAGAGACCACCCGTCAGCTGAGTCTGGCTGTGAAAGATGGTCTTATTGTTGAAACCCTAACAGTGGGCTGCAAAGGTTCAAAAGCTGGCATTGAACAAGAAGGATATTGGTTGCCAGGAGATGAGATAGTAAGTATATTTTATTATACTTAGAGATGTAGGCTTTCAATTTTTGAACATTATTTAGATAAAACCTATGGAGATTCATTTTCAGAAATTTAATAGTGTTTCATTTTAACATTTTTATCAATGTTAAGGCTCTGCGTTGGTAGTACGGATATTTTCCTTCTAAAGATCCTGCTTTTTCTGTCTATGTTACCTGGAATATAGAAAATGAAACAAAACAAACAAAACCCCTTTCAATGTACACAGGCTTAATGGCTTGCATTCCTAAGTGTTTTCTTCAATGAATATTAGCAACAAATGTTTCAGTGCAGAGTAATATTGATGCTGTTCAGATTTAAAGGGATATGCTGTCTTCTGAGGGAATCAGTGTCACCTCGGGGGGGTGGCATCAGAGCCCAGAGCCAGGCTTCAGTGGGAATTTGTTGCAGGGTACAAAGTTTCCAAACGTTAGATTCCCCTGGCCGTTGTCTTCATCAGCTGGTGACTATTGCAGGTTTTGTGGACTGGAGCAGAAATCAAATAGAAAAGACAGAAAATTAATTCTCTTTATATTTTTAACTAGTTCTTATTTTGACTCCTCTTTTAAGTGATGCTATTTTAATCCTCCGTTTCCTCTCTGTATATAACTTTATACTCAGAGGCACAAATAGAAGCACATTTTTTTTGTTATGTAAAGATTGATTTCATGTGTAATATTTCTATCTTCCTGCTTTATTTTCTTTGATGTTTCTAACACTTTGATTATAAATATCTTAATTTCTATAAAGGAACATCACTTAAGATAATAGATTTCACATATAATACATGTTAATTTTTTTAGTTTTTGAAAGGAATAGATTAAAATAATTGGGTATTTTGAGAGTGTTTTGTCATGAATTCTCTAAAATCCAAAACTATAAAAAGGACATGAAATCTTATAAATTGGTTCTTTGTGGAAAATTCTTCTGTAAACTTTGAATTTATTTGCTTTATTCTGGCTCTACAGCAGGTGAGCCAACAGACATACTAACCTGTGAAATCTGAGAGCACGAAGGTGACCAGCAGGGTTTCTGCGGGAAGTATAGAAGCAGCTATGATGAGTTATAAACTTATAGGTTGTTCACTTTTTACACTGTTTTCGTCAATTTAATCTGTGCCTTCCAAGCTTCAGGGAAAAAAATCGACATTTTCTACAAGCAGAAAGCAAGGAAGAAAAAATCTTTACTTTCACTGGTTATTATTTGGTTTGTGCACTGGAAGTATTCTTAAAAAGTTAAATGAAAATGTTTTATATCAGAACAATTTTTCTGTTGAGTTTCCTTATAGAAAAATAAAGCTTTGTTGCCAGTGCAGGAACTTAGGGTGCCAAGACATGATAAAAATAATGTCAAGTAATGCAAATCTGTCTGCATTAGACATTTAAAGGGCCATTTATTATTGATAGATTATTGTATACTCAATCCAGATAACATCAAATTTCTAATCATGAAACACTTGGAAACTTATAGATTTAGTATAGGAGATCATACTGATAATTTCTGAGATTTATATAGTAATTAACTAATATTTAGTACAACTTAATCTATAGGATTTTGGTTTGTGAATTATGTGTATATTTTTTCATGAAAATGATTTTGTTATTTCTCTTTTTACATTCGTGCCTTTCCATATGCTTTCTTTCTCCTCAAGTTGAGGTTTTCTTGTTCAGTTTAATTCAACAAGCAGTTAGTGAGCTTATTATGTATTCACCGATAATAATACATTAGGTCTTACATTCTAGTTTTTATTTTTACATGTTCTTATTGCATATATTTATAGAATCATCCTGTTCTTTTTTCTTCCCCTAGATGAAACCTTAAATGTAAATCAAGCAGTATACAGGTTTAATTCTGACTGATTCTGGTGAATAAGAATTCAGACATTTTTATGCTAAATATGGATGTATAATCTGAGCACAACTGAATATATCAAAACTGTGCCTAGTTTATAATTCAATATGTAAATATTAAAAACTCAAAGGTAATATAGTATATTAGAAAGAGGTAAGGTTACAATAAACAGGTTTCAATTCCATCTCAAGCATTTGTTTAGCTGGGTGACCTTGAGGAACTTTCTTAACCTCTTTGATTCTTATTCCTCACCTGTAACTAGACATTAATATCTATTTCATTTGATTGTTTAAAGGATTAAACGAGATTACCTATATAAAGCAAATAACTTTGTATTTAAAGCAAGTTTTTGACCAGTGAATAAATATGCTTAAAACAAGAAATGCCCATATATAGTACAGCAAAGGCACATAAATTTTTTACTAAACATACAAGCAAAGATTCTTACGGGGGTCTTTTTACTTTTCCACTGGTATCCAAAGACAAGAGGTTTTCTGCTAGAACACTGGCACTGTATTGAAGGTGCGACTCTGAAATACAGAGGCTGATCGTAAGTGAAGTTCACGACCTTGGCTGGGGTCCCACCCGGCTGCAATTCTCATGCCCCTGATAACACCCTAGACGGACTGCAACTAACTGTGTCACGCTGGGCACGGCACAGGTGTCTCTCCCTGGCCAGCTGTGTGTGCTCGTGTTAACAGCACGGCCAGCGCGTGCAGGCCGCTGCAAACGTCTGTGCACTACACACCTTGGGAAGCAGCATTCACATCACAGACATTATGTGTTTCTCTGTTTATTCAGGAGTTCTCTAGTGAATGGCAGGGAAGCGTTTTATTCTGACAAAATGAGTACACAACAAGAGTGGAGGGTCACCTTTTCTGATTTGCACGGAGGTGTTCTGTGGCCAGTGACTGTCCTACACGCCAGCGTTGGGGTCTGGGACGCCCTGCTTTATAGTTTCACTGCCTTGTGTCTAGCACGAACCACTTTGATGCCTCTAAAAACTCAGTTTTCTAAGTTGAAAGATGTATGTTATTATTCATCTTGACTTTCTGACTCAGTATCAAGAAAGGAAAAAGTAAAGAAGATATATATGGCCTGGGGAAGGGAAGATGTAGGAATTTTTTGGTTACGTGTTTTTAAACATTTAATTCAAAGTTACAAATGTTCTTTACTTAAGCAGTTCTGTCATTTTAAAAATGGGTCGTAAAACTCTTCTTCTCTTTCGAGGACCTCTAAAAATAGTAGTTGCAAGGCCAGGCATGGTGGCTCACACCTGTAATCCCAGCACTTTGGGAGGCCGAGGCAGCGGGAGGGTCACTTGAGGCCAGGAGTTTGAGACCAGCCTGGGCAACATAGCAAGACCCTGTCTCTTAAAAAAAAAAAAAGTAGATGAGGTAATCTACCAACAAATTCAACCAATTTTTAAAATGACAAACTTGCTGAACCTGGGAAGTGCTCTTGTAAATTTCCTATAGTCTTCTTATTCTTCCAGACTGGGATGTCATTACCATTCACTCATAGGGTCCAAATGTAATAATTAACTTAAAGGTGGTTTTCAGAGCTTTTGAAATTATATTGGTAAAGGGCCATTACACCAGGGCACAGCATGAAACTCTGATTTCTGATCATTCAGTGTTTTGTTATATCAAAACCTTTTTCTTTTGCTTTTTTATTTTTTAAAGAAAATGCTACATGTTCTCATGGGCTCATGCGGGCTTCATTGACTGCTTGCTTTAAGGAAGTATACACGGATAGCCACCTTCAGTCCAAATTTCTTCACAGTATTTCACACCCTTTATTCTGACGACTTGAGAAGTATATTTCTTGGGTAGAATTTTACCATTTTCTGGGCTGAGTTACGTCTGGTGTTTAGTAGCTCTCTTTGTAATAAATACAAATTAATCCCTTACGAGTTAAACTCTCAACTAGTAAGGTACTCACTAAAGATGGGAAGGTCTTACCAAAGCATTTATTGTAACACAGCAAGGCAGGTAACCTTTAGTTATGGGTCATTTGCATACAAAGCACATCAAATATTTATTTTAAAACTGAGGCAGTTGATGTTACTTATGTGGTTACTTCCAACTTTATTCATGGTCCCAGACACAAAGCGACACTATTATTTGACAGATACTTTTGATCTGAAATTAAATAATCTGGTCACACGTGTTGAGGATAATTTAAAAATGTAAAAAGAAACAAAAATTGATGTTTGCTTTAAGATGACTTCTTCCTTTATTTACTTGCCAAATTTGGACTCAGGGCCTCATTTCTTCTTTCATAGTTAATGTCAGTGAGTTCAGGAACCACAGCTTGCTCTTTTGGTCAGGGTCCTTCCCCCTGGTTGGTTTTGCTGCTTGTGATTCGAGAGCAACTGGAGCACGGCCCTGGTGCCTACTCAGCACGAGCACCTTCCTTCCCCGGGCTCCAGCGGGTGCTGCCTGCGAGCAGCACCTCACGCTCCTTTTAAATAGGCCTAAGAGGCACCTTTTTAAATGAAAAGGTAGGATAAATTCTGTGTTTTTTTCTTTTTCTCACTTAAAGTTTTTGACACCTGTTAAAAAGCATAATGAATGAAAATACATATTTGGTGGTTACTTAAAGTGTTCACATATTATATTGGGGGTAAGTGGACTTAAATCTCAGTTTACAGTGGGGTGAGACCGACACTTTTTTCCTTTCATCGTCTGTTCCTCCCAACTCAAAATAATCAGTCTAAAAGAAGTTTGGGTTATGTTTCTCTTGAAATTTAGCTTTGCTCACATCTTTCAGATAAGAGATAGGATTGGAATTTATGGCCTTAT
>RJWJ010004947.1:0-72087 GCA_004363605.1 Indri indri
AGCCTTGAGCGGCAGAGAGGGTTTCTCCCACATTGGTGTTTTATTAGACCCACACGGTCTGTCCAGTGAGTTTGTTTTGCTCCCTAGATAAATGAGGGGCCAGAGGGTGTTTTTCTTGCTGTGAATTCTTGGCACTGGTTCAGCCTTCTAAATAAGCAGTGAACACTGCCAGTCTTCTCTGGCACTGCTCGGACTGTTTAATGAATAATAGAATCACAGATCAGAAGTCACCTATCGCAGGGGCCTCAAACTTTGTAGGCGGTGGAACCCTTCTTTCAAATGCAAGCTTATTCTTAAGTCCATCATAATTATATTATATTATATTATATTATAGGCAGAGCTGTGGCTGAAGCCAGGTGGGAGCCGTCTGTAAGCTGCCTCTGGCCCTGGGCCGTGCTTCTCTGGTATATCCTGGGCCCCAAGCAGCACAGTTCCAGAGACACTGGTCTAATCTCCTCATTGTGGTGATCATAAACAAAGGGGCTGAGAGGCAAAGGGACTTGTCTGAGGTCACACAGCAAGCTGATTTCCAAGCTGGGCCAGCAACAGTGTCTCCGTGGGGCCCGGCGCCAGCCCAGACCTGCTTTCTTCTCACCCGCGGCACTGCGACACACATCTGTCTGGGACAAGTGTCTGGAAAGAATGCTCCTTGCAGGGCCTTCTGAGCAGGTCTTGGGCAGGTGGATACATGCAAATGATCACACGTGGGCTACTTATTACATGAGTAGCTTATGATAAAAACAGCTTTTGTGCAAAATCCGAACGCCAGCATTGAACACCCCATGCCCCAAGCCCATCCTAGTTTAGACGCAAAGACCTTTGACAGGCACAAGCTGTCCCTGGCCTCTACTTCCCATCTCTCAGCAAAACTTTATTCTTCTAAATGTGCTTCTCAAAGGTAAACACACACACACACACACACACACACACATACACACACAAAACCTATGTTCTAGTTTTTTATTTACGGGAGACGGATCAGAGACAAGCCTGGCAAAAATGACTCCCTGAAAGCCAAGACAGTGGCTCACTGAGCCCCAGACACCTGCGTCCTCCTGGCAGCCCCTCACCTGGACCCCAGTGTCCTCACAGTCAGCAAGAGCTCGAGGGCACGTAAGGGGAGATCTCCAAGCTCTTCTCCCGCACCAGCTGAAAGGAAGAGGAAACAACTGGTTTCCCCCGCCCGGGTGGAAGAGTCCTTTTCAGGCAAGGAAAGGGGTGCAAAGTGGATGAATCCCCAGCCCTGCTGCGGGGGCCGATAAAGGCTTTGACTGACAGAGAAACACTGCAGAAATGCCTCTGATCCCCAAATATCCTTGTTTCAGGAGTCTTTTATTTTCTTTACATTCCCCATTACCTGTCTCCCTAGCTCAAACCTCTTCAGGGAAGCTGACCCTACACCGCTGGGGCCCTGGCGTTTTTCCTTATGCCCCTCCTCTCCTGTCTGCTTGTCTCAGCTGACAGCCCGGTGCCAAGGGCTGAAGTGGAAGCTCCCCTCCCTGCACGCTCCCTTCAACCCCCTTGCTTCCTGCACCCCTCCCCTGTGCCCCTGCACCCCTCACCCCTGCTCGGAGGAAGGTCACCCGGGGCCTTTGGCTGGAACACTCAGTGGCGCTCAGAAATTCTAAACACTGTGGCCTCCGCAGAGCCTGCCAGGGAGAACAGGCAGTCCTGTCTCAGGCCAGACCTCAGCAGGCAAGATGGAAGACGCCTTATTAGGGCATCCAGCCCGAGAAGGGTGTGAGCCGCTTTCTTCTGCTCGCGGGCCGCAAGAAACTCCTGATCTGGCCATCTCCGTCCCTCCGTTCCCTACCAGCTCCCCTCCGAGGAATGTGCCCTCCTCCAAGGGCGGACAGTCCTTCTCTGGCTGTGCCCGTTCCCCTCCAAACCTAGAAAGGAAGCCCAGGGAGTGGCTTCTCCCCCAGAGGCTGCGTCCGTCTGTTCTCATCCTCTGACCTCCTTACTGCTTGCATTTTCCCCGGCTCTTAGCATCTTGCAACATTCCACGTCTCTGCCTTATTTGTTGCGTTTGTTGTTTGTTGTCTGCCTCCTACGCTAACACGCAAACGCCCAAGGCATTGGCTCCATGGGGGTCGTGCATAGATCTCAATGCAGTTCCCATAAATATTTACTGAATGAACTTCTTATGCACTAAGGTAGCTCTCAAGTGCATATTCTTTCATCCTTGTCCTATGCTGCTGCTTGTCAGCTATTTCCACAGGTAGAGCCACCACTCACAGTCACATGCCACACGGAGAGAAGGCAGGAATTCTCATCGCGTCCCTAACTCATCTATCCAGCAGGCAATGGTCTCCCTTCATCATTTTTGGGGCAAGTGGGCTGATGTGAGCAAACCATTCAGTTTTCTCATGCCATGAGCAGGCGAGTTTCCAAAGGCTACAGACAATTCTCAGAACTCACGGAGGCTGAGAAAACAACAGCAAGCACTGGAGCCCAGAAATCCCGACAGCTCCCGTTCCAGCTTGGCCCTGACCTCTCACTTCTGCACCCGGGTTCCTCCAACTATCACTTCCCACCTGCCAAAATCGCTCCCCAGGAAGACTCTTACAATGTCTGCCACACTATGGCATGCACGCTCAATAACGTTCCAAGAGCAGCTGTACTTTCAACAGGCAAGCTCAAGGCCAAGGGGTGGACCCCTTATGGTAAAATGTTAGCATCTGTAAGTGGCTGGGGTCTGGCTGACCAGACAGACTGGATTTTTAATCCTTGAGCCCACAAATCTCCAATACTGGGCCTACATTTTCAAAATATTTATTCGTGTTTTCTTATTATAAAATAATACATCCTTATAGAAAATGTTATAAAATTATATTTTTAAAAAAACATAAGAAAACATTTAAAGCCTCTGTCAGTCTATTCATAGATAACCCTATACATATTTCATATATTTTTCTCTCCTTTTAGCACACCATTACCATTTTTTTTATTTTCTCCCCTAGGGAAAAAAAAATTCAGCCCATATTTTCCATTGAGGTGGCTCATAGCAAACTCTTGATTCCTAAGACACATGGAAGAGCTTGTTTTGGTGACATAGCATGAAGGGGGCACAAGTCCCAGAGGACCAGGCCTGTCTGTGGCTTCCTCGGTGGCACAGAGCAGTCACTCAATCAATACCATGGACTGAGCACACCTCAGGGCCTGTCCACGTGGAAAAGCAATGGCGTGGGCCACCATGTGTAATTTCAAGGATAACAAAAGGAATGTCCCTTGAGTTAGAATTTCTTTTCTACTCATTAGCCAATGCTTACATTGCCATTGAGAGAACGGTATTCTTGAATGCCAGACTCTGTTTACATATGACTGAAATCCCAGAAAGGCGAGGTGACTTACCCAGCTTTGAAATATGTTTAAATATCCAGGGAAGGGAAATACTCGGAGTTGTTATTAGTAAGCACACACCAATCCCAACCACGGTGACTGGGCCTTTCCTAAACACTAAAGGGCAGAAGGAGGAGGAGGAACTCGAAGGGCACAGAAGCCCTGGAAGATTAGGGTGGAAGCGAGCACCCGACCGAAGAAGTAAATGTGGAAGAGTAGAAAGGCAAGTGACACTGAAAACTAACTTTATGTTTTTCTCCTTCTTGGTTATTTGTATTTAAAAGGGACATACCTGAGGATTCTACCTCGAATCTGGCTCTAGTTGACTGTGTGACCCTAGTATATAAGACAAAGGGATTGGACCAAGAGCAGTGGTTCTCTGAACTTAATGAACACCCAGATGATGTGGGTAGCTTAGAAAACACAGATGCCTGGACCCTACCCCCAGATATTCTTATTCAAGTGGTCTGGTTTACAGCTCAGGCACTGGTTTTTTGTTTGTTTTTTTAAGCTCCCCAGCAGCTTCTAACATGCAGCAAGGTCATTTCTGAAGTCCCATTTTAATTCTAAATTCAGACACTATATAATTCGGGAGCCAAGAAGTCTCGTATTTAGCTAATTTTCACTGCTGGGTTGGCTACCCAGTCCACCTCTGCACACACCTCTGGCCTTCACAGATGCACACACGAGCACACGCATGCATCTGCACACAGCTGGGCTGTGACTACCGAGGATGGAATTTTCTGTGAAGTCACATCACAAGACAACATCCAATGGCAATACAGGCTGTCATCGCTCTCCCTCCGCCATATAAAGGTTAAAAAGATGGGGCTGTCCCTCATGGGGTAAACTCTTAACTGACCTTTTGAAAAGACTGAGAATATTTCCCAAGTAGCAGTCAAGAATCGATTAGGTAAAACACTGTATGTGGCATCTATGCTGTCATTTCTTTCCTCAGACTATAAGAAATCTTTAAAATGTTGAAAAGTCATTTTTAAATGCAAAAAGAAAAAGTCAAGGGGAGGTAAAAGTAAATGCAATCATAATTTATCATATTGCCAAACACCATAAACCTCATTTTGATGCGCTAATATCAGCTACTGAAGAGAGCAGGTTCTGTCTTCATCTGAGTTTGAAAACAAAATTATTAATATCAGAAAGAGCATCTACTCTTTTTTTCTGATAATCTCTGAAAATTTGCTGTAGCTTTTGTCTACCGGAGCCATAATGACACATCTATGTACACACAGGGTAAATGAGTCGCATTTTTAGGAAAGTCAGCCTTGTAAGTATTTGGGAATAGTTTTATCCATCCCTGCGGGCTCTGAAACACCCAAGAGCTTTCTTAAGTGCATGCAAATTTATATATGGTCATGTTGCTTCGGAAAGTATCCATTGCACAATAATTAGTGTCCTAGCCTGAAGACATGTGCATCTATTGTTATTTTCCCATGTCTCTTAAGTACAACTTCCTTGGCAAGCCACTACTTATGACCTCAAACTCCATCTGATTTTCATCAAATGTACTCTCTGCAGTGAAAAGAAAAGCCAAGTCGAACTTTTACGAGGTCAGAGCAGATATCTCTTTGCAGGTGCCACATCGTGTGTATGAAAAATAAGAGGTACAATTTCTAGAAACTAGCCAGCTTTTATAGCTGCTGTGAGTTTTATGGAGGAATGAGTATAAGAAGTCAGCCCCTGGGCCATCTCAGCATCTCATCAGCTGCAAACAGGAGACCTTGAGCAGTGCAGATGTTTGAAACACACAAAGAATTCCAATCCAGGAAAAATGAATAAGGACGTGGGCTTTCTGCACACCTGACCATATGGAAAGTGAGTTAATTTTATTCCAGTTGCATTACAGTCAAATGAGAGATGGTTGTTGCCAATGTGAAAAGCCAGAACCTCAGTTTGGTTGCAACAAAGCTATTGATTTATTACAAACCTTCAAAACTAAAGGGGAAAAGTAATCTAATTCTGGGACCAGAGCCATCCCTTTGTGACTGTAGGGGCAGTCAACAGCTGCCTTCATGGGCTAATTTGATGAAGATTGCAGCCTGCCTCTGTGCTGGAAGTTTCCACTATCAGGAACCCTCCATTGTGTTCAGATATTGTATCTCTCCAGACTCCAAAACCCTTCTCTGTAATACTCCTGGGTGGACACTTCCAGGGATGGAAAGCTATATAAGCTTTCCAAGTTTCTCTAAGCCTTCTCTTTTTGGGCTCAAACCCCTGAGCTTCGTCAACCAATCCTACATGATGCAATTTCTAGAGTCATCGTCACTTGAACCACACCTCTCTGAACCCGGTGGTTAAAAAATGAAGTAAAAAATGCTTGGCACAGTCCTCCAGAAGTGGGCTGACCAGCACAGACTACAGCAGAACTGCTAATAACTTGGTTGATTTATTGGCTTTATTTCTCCCCATGCATTCTAAAGCCCTGTTTATAGTTTGAGGAAACTATATTATGGGTTCACATGGAGTTTGCAATTAACTAAAAACTCCTTGGGTTTCTTCATATGAATTGCTAATAAGCTGGTCTCCCTTCAACCTAAACTTGTACACACATAACATATATAATACATATATGTGAAGATCCTTTGGAATCTTGATCCTTCTATTTAGGGTAATGGTGATCCCTCTAGCTTAATGTCATCTGTCAGGTGATAAGGATAGTTTGATTTCCTGATCCAAGCTGACAATAAAATGAGGAATCCAAATCCAGAGGTGCCTTCCAGGTGGACAGCACACCACCTGTGAGCACAGAGCTCTATAACCAGACCTGATTCTGCCTGCTGACTCTGTCCCTTAGTCTATATCTCCCAATCTTCCTCTCGATAGGCCAGATGGGGGAGTTTTTCAGATTTTCCAGCCAAATTCAGATGGGAGACAGATATTTGACCTTCCCTCACTAGCCTCTTGTGCTCTTTGACCCTGGTTTTCTCATAGCTCTGTTGCTTTTCTAACTGGACAAGTGACCAGATTCCTCGACTTTGTGTAGCTTTTTGGAGCAATGGAGCTGGTCTCCCACGCTGTCACATCATGCCGTCACCCACAGCAGGGTGTTCTTTGTGTTCCTCCTTGGAATGCCGCTGGAACGCCCATTTTGGCTGGTGCTTTCCACGAGCCTCAGCTCATTCTAGACCTTCTCAACATTATTCCTGCCCAGTGCTGTCACTTTTGCATCTCTTTTTGGACTGGGAGCCTCCTTCCATGTCTTCCATCTTTTTACCTGTAGGCTCCCTGGAAAGTTCAGTATGCAGCCACACCATTCCTTTTGCTGTGTCACTCCCACTGGGATTATGTCACTGAGAGCATTTCTGATCAATACCACCCTGGATCTAGACAGGAAGGGCCCAACCTTGGGCACGTGGGGAGTCAAGAATTAGTGTTACTAAAAGAGAAATCTGGCCTTTGCCCCCGGCTACCAAGAAGTGATCTCCAGGCCCCTGGAATGTCCTGCCTGATAAGAGTGTCTTTGTTTGCCTGAAGGCTTTAGCCACTCGACAGTCTAACAATGATTTATGCTTTATGATGGGCGTTTGGGGACACATATCAGTTCCAACCTCCAGAAGTAGTAGCCAGAGCTTCTACCAGGGGCTGGGGACTAAAGGTCAATCACATGGGCAGTATGTGACAGAGCCCCAACAAAAACTGTGGCCACCAAAGGCTCAGGTGAGCATCCCCGGTTGGCAGTACTCCTGCACATTGCCACCGCTGGGCGGAGCTCCTGCTGTCCATAACTGCACAGGGAGAGAGCAGCAGAAAAGGTTGTATCGGGATCCCTTCCAGACTTTGCCCTATGTGTCTCTTCCCTTGATTGATTTTATTTTGTAATTTTTAACTGTTAAAAAAAAAAAAAGCCTCAAACCTACAACTCTGAGTATAATGCCTTCCTGGGTTCTGTGAGCCATTCTAGAGAATTTCTGAAACTGAAGGTGTCCCAGCTGTCTTCTGAGGGAGGGCAATCTAGAGGGACTGTTCCACCAGACTTTGCAGTTTGCCAAACTCCACTGCAGCCCCTTATTTCAGCGGGACCAACTCTGACCCTCGTCCAGTTTTGCCCCTTCCCCTGTGACAAGACATCCCCGCAGCTGCGGGGATACGCCTTCCCCTTCTGGGTCACACTGTGGGTTGTGCAGGTGAGTGGAGTTGGGACGTGTGTGCCGGGATGTCTAGGGGGTGTGAACGAGGCCCCTGGCAGCATGGAAGGAATGAGAGGACAAAGGGACAAGCTGTGGAACAAAGGCCAGAAGCCAGGGCCAGCGCTCCCAACACCACCATCTTCCAGTGAGGA
The DNA here is from genome assembly GCA_004363605.1 of Indri indri. NCBI lineage: Eukaryota > Metazoa > Chordata > Mammalia > Primates > Indriidae > Indri > Indri indri. The sequence continues at coordinate 7,640 of RJWJ010004947.1, forward strand.
ATTCCAGACGTCGAGAATTCTAAATTTGAACCTGGACTTCAAGGTCATTATGAAAGTATTTTTTTCAAAGCAGCAAGCTGGAATATATTTTATTTAACTTAACAGGCTGTTCGGCTGACTTACGGCCTTTAAGTACCTAGACATATGGTATGTGTGTCTCTTGCCTCGGGCCGAGATGTCAGGAGCCAGCCTGTTGCCGACTGCAAGAATTTTGTTTTAGAGGCTCCTACCTGATGGCAGTACCTTTTAAGAGAGGCTGCTAAAGGTGAACGAAGCATCGCATCTACATTTCTCAGACCATCCTGAAATACAGGTAACAGGATGTTAAACTGGATCTTGTTTGCCTCATTTTCTGCCGAGCCTTCGGAAGGTTAAGAATAAGACAGCAAACACCAAGTGTGGCCACCTTCCAAAGTGAAGTGCTAGACCGCCGCTCCGGGTTACCTGTTGTTGCATAACAACATGCTCCAAAGCTTAGCAGCATTTTGATTTTCTCAAAATTCGTTGGCTCCGAAGTTGGTACATGGCACAGAGGGAATGGCTCACCTCCAGCACTAGGGTCTGCGGCCAGGGCTGGAATGGCACACGGCGGGAGACTGGCTGGGACATGCGACCTGCGACTGCGGCGGAGAGGCTTCGGTCGGCTCGGTTCCCCAGCTCTCCCCTGCGTGCCGCCGCGTGGCTGGCCCGGCTTCCTCACGGCGTGGCGCTCTGAGGGCTCGGCCTTCTCCCGCGCCTGCTGCGCCCCTCACAGGGCCCGGCCCGGAAAAGCCGGGCAGAGCAGGGGCCCCGCCTCCCTCCCGGCATGGCCAGCGGTCAAGGTGAACCCCAGGAGGCGCCCCTGGTTTGGAGGAACAGCCTCCTCTCTCCATGAGCGCACCGGGAAAGACGGAAGTAACGGCGGCCGCCTCCGGAGACGAGACACAACCACCGCGCAGCTTGCGAAGGACGGCGCCGAGGATTTCTGCGAGCTTTAGCTCCACCCCAGCCCAAGGTGTGAGGTCGGAAATGAGGACGCGTTTCTTTGGAAAACGCTCCGGAGCGCTGGGGCACTTTCTCGCCAAGCCTGGTCAGAGGGGCCCGGGGAGAGGCACGGGCCCAGTGACCGGCTTCTCCTCCACACTCCACGCTCGGTGTCTGCGCTCCGCGGACGCCACGCTCGGGGAAGGCCGGCCTTCGCGCGCCGTGTCGCAGGGGCGCGCTCGCGGTGACCAAAGGCGGACGCAGCCCGCGTCCGTGAGCGGACGACCCGACCGGTGAGACGAGAGGGGCCCGGCGGCCTCTGGGCGGGCAGCGCGACCTCGCGAGAGCCGCTCCTTGAGGTGAATGCCAGCGGCTCACGGGGCCTCGGTTCAAACCACAGCCAAGCGGCCACTGCTGACTGGAGGCCACAGCGGCTACCGTATCTGTGGAAACCCGCGCTCTGTGACGCGGAGTCTTTCTCGGCCGCCGTTCCCGCCCGCGCCTCTTACCCAACAATAGGCGCCAGCCAATCGGAACCCAGCAAGCATTGGCCAATCAGAACCCAGCAAGAATCAACCAATCACAACCCAGCAAATTTGAAGCCTTCGTTTGCATCAGCGGACCCGAGTGGGCACCTGGGCGAGAACTTTCTCCGTGAAAACCGAGCCCGCCCTTTGCTCCCCGAAACCCTCCTTCACTTCATCGCGGGGCTGTCTTGCCTTGCGCAGACCGTTGACAGGAGCGGTCTCTTCCTCGGACTTCCTTTCAGGGAACTGTGCCCGTCCAGGCTCCGCTTGTGTCACCCCACGGCGCCTACCAGGCGGCAGTCCACGGCCCGCGGTCCCGGTCCCGTCCCGGTCCCGCCCGCCGGCCTCCCGCCTCTGTCCAGGGCTAGCGCCCCTCATTTCTGCAAGGACAGGGGAGCGGCGGCGGGGGTGGGGGGACAATAAGGGGAAACCGACAGCAACCTCGGGATTCACCCCGGATTTCCTTTACAGGAAGGAGGGGACGACACTACTACCGACGGGCTGTGTTTTCCAGCGGAGGGAGTGGAGTAGACACGCAGGAGCGCACGGTGCCGGCTGGCGTTGTTCTGCAGCGGGGCTCGGTTCTGCGCACAGCGCACGGCTTTGGGGAGCGTGTGGGGCAGCGTAAACTCTACTGCGCCGCTCTCAGAGTCGGCATTTTGCGTTTGACAGTTTATGCGACCGACTTCGCCGGACGGGTTGTGTCCCGTTTGTTCTAGAGTTGGGTGAAGTTCAAGGCCACTCACCTAGGGAGCGGCAGCCCCAGGGCTTGGACTTCGAGTTCTCTGATGGCAATGGACAGAGACTGTGGCTCAGCTAATCACAAAGTCACCGAGGGAATCCACCGGAGGAGCTTGAGGGAGCCCATGGGATTTCAGAACCAGGCTTTCGGAGGACAGGCACCAGGTACTTTCTCCGGGTTTTAGAATTTGGCGACACTCTCATTCAAGTACTGCCACTCAGATGAATGAACTCCAGTGGCTGTCTGTCTTTTTATCATTCTGTTCCTTGTCTTCCCCTCGTGTTCTGTACCTATGGCAATACTGCCCCACCCCTGCATGAAAGACACTCCAAGAGGGAAGAATGTCTAAGCGAACAGACAGAGGGGGACTCTCCTCTGGGCTACGGGTCAACCCAGCTAGAATAAACCCTCCCCCAAAGCGGGTTAGAAGAGCCTGGTATTTATTACCTAATGGCCTGCTCTTCATAACGCATTTTCCCTGAGCCATAAGCTTGGTAACAAATGCAATAAAAAAGGGGAAAATGCTGATTTAGTGTAACAATATGGGATGGTGATGTAATCTATGTAGTAAACAAGAGTAGAAATTGAGTTATAAATAATCCTTTTATAGCAATCTTGAATATCTGGGATACCAGATGTGTAGTAAATACAATCGCTTTATGGAAATTCCTTTCCTTTGAAAAGATGAGGAAATGATCTATAATATAAAGTTACATATGTGCTGCTCACATGGGCTTTATTTTGTGCTTTTGGTTTGATTTGTTGAACTCTTCTTTGGTTCCCTCTATAGAATAGGCCTAGTTCAGCATTCGCTGGTATTGTGTGCCTAAACCATGGGACAGAAAATTTGGGTCATTTTGCTACATCTAGTCGGTCCTAAGGCTGGCCTCATGCTTTCTGAATCTAAATTGCATAGTCACTGAATGAAGTGTGTTGCCCCCAAAAATACAGTGTCCTTTCTTGGATCTGTGATTTTGAAGAGATCTAGAATTTTCTCTCACTTGGGCTTTAAGTTCTGTTAGGGTAAGCCTTCCAGAGTTTTGAAGGCAGAATTTTTAATAAACTTTGTTTCATCATACCCTCTAAGAAGGCTAAGACCCAGACAATCCAATCCCTCTAGCTCTGTGGTCCTCTGCTATCCTATTTCTTTGCCTTCCCCACACAAGATAAGCACCATCCTGAAGTCTGTGTTCATTATTCTCTTGCCCTTTTTATATATTGTTATCCCATCAATATGCCTTCTAGGAAACTATTTTTGTATTTATTGTTTTTAACTCTATAAAATTAAATTGATGATGCCTAGATGGATGTATTCATTATATTAGTCTTTGTTCCTTTTGAGTGTCTGAAATCTTTAATAAACTTTTAATATTTGCAGGTGTCTAAACAATTGTTCCTGAAATTTTTTTCTAAATATTTCCATGATATATGAAAAAGAAATGGAAGTTTTGAAAGTTGATGTCCAGGAATATCTGTGGACAGATGTTTTTCAAGATAGCATCACGTGGTGAAAATTTGGCTCCTTGTAAAACTGGAATTTCTGCTGAGATGATGTAGAAAATCTACATAAAATAGAATGGCCAGTAGGGGAAAAGATTCCACCATAAAAGCGTCAGGTTCATCATCCATTGACCAAATGATGTGACATCAGAGGGTGAACCAGGCCAATATTCCAATGCCTGTATCTGCCTTTGCTCCTCTCTCTTCCCTCCCCGCCCCCCAGTCTTCTCGGGAAGCTGTGCTCTTCCAGGGGTCAGCAAGGCACATCCAAGACATGCACCCACAAGTGGTCGGGAACTCAATCAGGGACACTGGTGCTTGTCCCTGTGATTTTCAGAGACCTTGATAAGGAGGAGGAAGGAAAGCACATCTGATTACCTGGCTGGAGGCACTTGGTGGCGTGGGGTTACAAAGGTAAAAAACAGTAATTGCGAAGCCTCCACCCCCCTCTCGCACATCTCCACAAAGAATCTCTGATGCTGATAAAGAGAACTGATATTTCCAGGCACCAGCAGTGTGGCAGGCACTGAATTGGGACATTTCTGGATGTTTCCACATTTAGTCAATGAAGTTTTGCAGTGGATATTGCTACAGTGACAGAGGCTGGGACTCAAAAAGAATAACTCCCTCACCCCCTCTCACAGCTTGGAAGCGGCAGAGTTAAAATGCTCTCAGCTGGTGCTGTCTCCCAAGCCCATGTCCTTCTCGGGTCACCTGTCTCCCTGAGGCCAGTGGCCTCTTGCCCTTTGCCCGGAGGTCACGTGAAAATACCTTGCTTCCTCATTTCCAAAGTAGAGACAGAGAATGCTTCTTGCTTGTAATCAGAATTGCCCGCTCAACAGAGCAGGGCAGAATGATCCTTGGTTGGCCTTTTAGAGAACTATTGAATTCAGTTGTTGCCAATTATTGAGGTCCTGCCAGTAGATAAGTGACAGGCGGCAAGCTGAGTTACTAGTGGCTCAAGTCAATAGCTGCTGGACCTGTGACTCTATCCTGGTCTGCGCCAGGAATGACGTGTCCGTCCTCTGTAGGACTTCGTTCAAGAAAGCAGCTAGAACTTGCGGGCAATGATGCATATAACACACTCCTGAACCCCCAGAAATGTTTCCCACGCTGCAATAGTACTTTACCTCTTCATCGAATTCCAACTTTATCCAACAACCTTGGATGCAATTAAAACAGGATTATACTGAAGGAGCTCAGGAAATGCCACCCCAAAATATGATACTTTGGTATGCTGGTGGCTTTGAACTGAGGGCACTTGGGGAACAGTGGATACAGGTAGTGGCTTTCTCTGAGCTCCGTCATCTGCCCAGTGACAGAACCTCCAAAAGGCACTCGGTTGCCACCAATCCCTTCCCCAGTAGTCCTGTCAACCAGGGAAGATTAACTCGAATCACAGGAGAGGAGAGTGAAGTTGTGTTTCCACCACCCTCTAGATGTCTCTAGCCACTGTTGCTTTCCGTAGCTCAGGATGCTACACTAAGCTTCAGTCATCCGACCCTTCTTGGGGTCTCCTCTTTATAGGACTCCTGTGTGTCCATTGTACATAATCAAATATGGGTTTTCTCCTGTTACTCTGTGTTACGTCAATTGAGTTGGTAGCCCAGCCAAGGAACCTAGAAAGGTGGAGGGAAGCCACTTATTTGCACCCCTACAATACGTCCCTCTGTTATTACAGGCAGACTGGCAGAAGTCCACGGGGAAATTCAAGATGGTGGAGAGGCTGTCTCTTTGGAAGCTTTATCCTGACAGCACTGTCCGTCCCCATCACAAATTCGTGTTTCTGTGACTGAAGATGGAATCACTGCAGCACAGCTCAGCTCTGTCAGAAGAGATGGGGTGAGGATGAGGAGAGGGGGTGGGCTGGGAGAAGACAGAGGAGGGCTGAGTTACTCCCTGAGCTCCTCCACTGATGAGCCCATCAAGTCCCCTCGAGTCTCTGTGAGCTGCCTCCCTTGGCAGGGAGGGCCCACCCCAAGTGCACGCGGCCCCGGGCCTTGCTCGGGCATGCTGGAGGCTGAGCTCAGAACCCTGGCTGAGGGCAGTGTGCATTAGCACTTGCTCTGCTGGAAACCAGCAAGGGGTTCATAACCGTGACTCGGGCTTGGAATCAAAACCTTGTTTTCCACGCCTGCCTGCCAGGGCCCCTCAATCATGATCCTGGACACCCCTGCGGAGTCCGCCGGGGCCCGTCTGTGACGATCTGGCAGGCACTGGCCAATTTCATGGAGCTTTAGGAGTGTGGCCAGCAGAGAGGAGGGCGAGACTGCAGCCTCTCTGTCCCTGGCAGCTAAACTCGGCTCTGAGCTACTTCCCAGCTGGAAAACACCCGCCGGGTGGCTTTTTGTGGCCACCCAGCCTTGCTTCAGGTGCAGGCTGTGTCAGCTAAGCAGCCTAAAGAGGGGGCCTTCTGGCCTCAATCCTGACCATCCTGGGGGAGGCTGGGACCGGGCAAAGCGAAAAGCCACAACATGGGAACTAAGATATTTTATCCTTGATTTAAAAAGAAAAAAAAAAAATCCCTCCAAAAAAAACCTCTCCTGCTGGCAAAAGTTTGCGGTTGTCTAAAGGCTCCTCTTCTGGTCTGTTCTCAAGCAAAACCTCTAAATCCTGTAATTAGGTACCAAAGAGATATGAAGAACATTAAACACAGGAGTTTAAAAGAAAAAAAGTAGCCAAATACTTTCCCTCTGAAGTAGAGCTTCTTGAACTTTCGTGTGTATGAGAATTCCTGGGGATTTCATGCACAAATGCAGATCTGATTCAGCAGGCCCGGGGCAGGGTGGCAAGATCCTGTATTTCCAGCAAGCTCCCTCATGACACCAATGCTGCTGGTCCTCAGACCGCACTTTGAGTAGCAAGGATCTATTGCTGTGATGGTTTTGAATGCAGAACATTTCAGCAACCACAGTGCAACTTCTATGCTAAGTACCAGGCAAACAGATAACCCGAATATAGACCTCAAGATGCCCAGAGTTCTCTGTGAACTCTGCTCTCCATGAATGATGTGGCGCAATCTGCCCAAGATGGCACATAGCTACTAAACGGTGGTAGCAGAGGCTTTGTTAGAAAGAAAAAGCAGAAAGAGAAAGAGATTGGTAAAGACTGAGACCAAAAAAAAAAAAAAAAAAAAGCAACTCCCATCCTGAGGGACGGAGCACTCTTAGTTTTAATTATATGACATTTTATTTCCTTTAATTATATGACATTTTATTTATTTTTTATGGCTACGAAAATAATACATATTCAGTATTAAATAACTCAAATAATGACACATGGAAAATAAAAGTAAAAGCCCCCCAGAATCCCACACCCCAAAGAACAACAACAGTTTTGCGTATATTATTCTGCGCTGTTTTCTCTGCACAAACATGTATGAGTGTCTATCACAGAGGTGAAATGGACTCTCAGTCTACATACCGAGCAACTTCCTCTACTCACTAATACATTCGGACCTTTTCACATGTCAGTTCTCTTGCGTCTGCCTGTGTCTGGGCTCATTTGTGCTGCTGTAACAACATATCTGAGACTGGATAATTTGTAAATAGTAGAAAGGTATTTCTCACAGTTCTGGAGGCTGGGAAGTCCAAGATCAAGGCAATGGCAGGTTCGGTGTCTGGCAAGGGCTACTCTCTGCTTCCAAGACAGCACCTTAAACACTGTGTCCTCCTCTGGAGACAGGGACAGAAGGCAGGAGGAGCCTACCCAGTTCTCTCCAACCCTTTGTAAGTGAATAATCCCAACCTGAGGGCAGAACTCTCAGGGTCTAATCCCCTCCTAAAGGTCCCACCTCTTAACACTGTCACATTGGCAATTACATTTCAACACATGAATTTTGGGGGACATTCAGACCATAGCAACCTCAATAGTTTTAATGTTTTGCCTTGTATTTCATTTAATAGTTTACCATAATTTATGTCACCAGTTTTTTATTGGTGAACATTTGAACAGATTCCTTTTATCTATAATAAAGATATAATAAAACTTTTGAACATGTATCTTTGCATGCTTTACATAAATTTTAAAAAGAAATTACTGGGTGAAAGGAGATGACCTCAAATATTGTCAAATTGTCCATTACAAAAGTAGTACTAGTTTAAACTCTGACAAAATGTTTGACAGTAGCAACTCTCAAGATATTTTTAATCTTTGCTAATCGACTAGCATTTTAGTATTGTTGTAATTTGCATCTTTTATATCTTCGTGATGCTGAGAAACATATTCTCAGCCATTTGTTTTCCTTCTTTGGTGAATTGCCTCTTTGTAGCTTCTTGCTTATCTTTCTGATAGAGTCTTCTTTTTTGTTGATTTATAGAAGCTTTTAATATTTCATGTATATTCAGTCTTTTAAAATTGCCATATATGTGGCAAATATTCCAAGTTTGAGGAAGCATTATAACTTAATTAAAAATGTGGACTTTAAATATCATGCCTTGTGCCTGTAATATAGTACCGTATTGAGGATTAAATCAAAAGAATGCTTTTAATGAAATTCTTACTACAGGACCTGAATGTAATCAGTGCTTTAAAAAGTGACTTTTTATAAGTGTTTGCTTGCAATTTCCTTTACAGTATCCCTGATGCATGTGTGTGTGTGTGTGTGTTTTTTTTTTCAGTTCAGTCAAATAGCTTTCATAATACTTTCCCCCACTGTGACCGAGCTAAGAAAGGTCTTGTTTGCCCAAAGCTTATAATTATATCTACTGTGTTTGCTTCGGACTTTTCCTTTTCTTCTTCTTTTTTTTTTTTAAGAGTCCGTGCGCCTTGCTGTGATGACTGTCCCACACACTCCCTGCAGCTCCCTGCCCTGTCCGTCTCCTTGTAGTTCAGCCAGCTCCGTGCTCTCTGCCTGCATTTGCAGGCAGCGGGGACAGTCCCCCGCGGGGCTACAAATCTGCAGGGAGCAGCTCCAGCCCCCCAGTCCCACATTTCACTCCGCCTCCCTCGGATCTCCGCTTCCTACTTTCTCTTCTCCCCTCATGCCTCGAACTCCCCGCCATTCTCAACTCACAACCTGGGTCCCAGCTCCCCCGGCTCGGCCCCTTCCCCGCCGCGCTGCACCTGATCATTTCCGTGCTATGCGCTGCATGCTCTTAAAGACCGTCCTTGAAGAACCCACCCGTCTCCACCTCCTCCCTTCCCTCTTCCCCTTTTGATCAAAACTCCTCAAAAACGTTTCCTTCTCTCTCCCCAGCCCACTCCGCTCAACCTCCCGTCTCCATTGCCAGCACTCTGCACCCCAGAGTCTCTGTCCCTCATCTTCCTCCAACTCTCAGCCACATCCACAGAGTAAGTCCGTCTCTACTGCCTGACACGTGTTTCTCATTGGCGTCGGGGCTATTCCTTTGCGGCCATCCTCTCCGTCCTGCGGCAGCTCTTCATGGGTCTCTACAGCGTTGTTCTCCTCTTCCTACTTGCAGCGCAGTGAAGTGTCGCAGGCTCAATTCTCAGCGCCCTGGGCTGCTTCATCCACTCTCACATCCTAGGGCATCTCACCCAATCCCCTGATTTTGAACACTGTATGCTATTGAGAGTCCTAAATTTATACCTCTAGCTCCAGTTTCCCCCCGAAATTCAGACCCACATTTTCAGCTATCCAGCTGTCTAATTAACATCTCTCCTTGGATGCCTAACAGGCATCTCAGACATAACATGGCCCAGACCAGGGGCACCATGTACTGTTGTCCACCTTGTGCACTGCTTAAAGGCAGCCAGCTGGCAGGGAGGGCTGAGATGCAGCCCATGATAGGTTTGGGAAGCCATGAGTTCTGGTGCAGGGTTTCATCCACACCATAGAAGACATATCCTTTCCTACAGGGAGTGCCTTTTCTGATTTTCATGAAGATGCATTGTAGGCTTGCTGTGGCCTTGGCCAAAATGCATCTTTTGATGTTTGCCTGCCCTAAATCTGGTACTCTCTCTGTATGGCACCATCCCATTGTGAAGACGAAGGAGATGGAGAAGGGAGGGAGGAGCGGAGAAGGGAGGGAAGGAAATCTAACTTCCTCATCTCTTTGCCTTATCCAACTTAATTCCCGAATGTGTCCTGGATCTGACCCTTCTCACCCCATCCTCTGCTACACTCATGGTCTAAGCCCCCTGCAAAGCCTCGCAGCTGATCTGGCCACCACCCCTACCCCTAAGCAATCCCTTTCCCACTGCAGGGACAGATGCTTTCTAAGACACAAAGAACATCTCACCACTCACCTGCTTAAAACCTTCCAGTGTCTTCCAACTCAACCAGAATCCAGCCCAAACCCTTTCCTACAGGTTATAACTTTTCCAATTGGATCTCCTACCTCCATACCCTGGGCTCTCTGAGCTCCAGCCACACTGACCTCCCTCCTGTCTCAAGTATGCCAGGCTCCCTGCTGCCTCAGGACCTTTGCACTTGCCGTACCTTCTCCCAGATCTGCCCATAGCCACCTCCTTTTCAAGATTCAAGTCTGAAGAATATGTCACCTTCTCCCAAAAGGCGTTCCTTGACCAAACTGGCTAAAACAATGCTCCTCTCTCCACCATCACTTTCCGTCTCATTTCTCCACTTTATCTTCTTCATTGTACCTATCGTCTCCTAAAATTACTGGATCAACTTCTTTTCTTTTTTATTAGTGATCTGTCCCAACATCTCCTCACCATGTCGTGTCATAGGTCTGGGATCATTTTTCCCTGTTCCTGCCCTGTCCCCCAGAGTCGGGAACGGTGCCTGGCACTGGCCAGTTGGCTGGTCACGTGGCCTCCGAGGCACCGACGGTGCAGGCTGGAAAGACCCCAGGTGGACAGAGGAGAGGAGGAAGGAGCAGAAGCCTAAAGAACAGAAGGGGAAGGAGGCAGGAAAGCGAAGGCCCAGAGCATGCTGGGAGGAGAAACAGCCCCTACGGAGCAGGAGCAGGGAAGAGAAAAGGCAAGCAGAGAGATGGGTTTGTACCTTGCTGCTAGAGGGCGGGATCTGCTGAGCCCGGACCCGGGGCCTGTCTGCTGGGATCCTGTGCTTACCAGGCTCGGGGCTCCCGGCCACACTGCAGCCCTGGGAGGCAAGCGTTGGATGCACCTATGGCCACTAGCTCTTAATTCTGCCTCCACCCCAAGCTCACTGAAGCCGGGAGAAAGCAAGCTGGTGACAGCCGGGTTAGTGCCGGGGCTCGAGTTCTCACCCCACCTGGCGCTCCAGGGGGGTTGGAAGCAGCCTCCTTCTCTGCTTCCTTTCCCATTTCCTTGGCCCCTAAGTCCTGCCAGGAGCTTGGAGAATAGAACTCACCAGCAATTAGGGCATTTATGGTGGAAAACGAGTGTGAAGGCTGTTGCAGCTGGAACCAGCCTCTGCATGGAGGAAGGAAGGCTGGATGCCAGCTGTGAAATCGCCATACAGCTCTTTCCTCAATGGTCTTGTGGTTTCTTCCTATCGGGTCAGGAGTAGAGGCTTTCTGCCCACTGAGTGGGCATTGTATGCTTTTTTTTTTTTTTTTTGAGACAGAGTCTTACTCTGGGGCGAGTGCCGTGGCGTCAGCCTAGCTCACAGCAACCTCAGACTCCTGGGCTCAAGCAATCCTACTGTCTCAGCCTCCCGAGTAGCTGGGACCACGGGCATGCGCCACCATGCCCAGCTAATTTTTTCTATATATATTTTTAGCTGTCTTATTAATTTCTTTCCATTTTTGGTAGAGACGGGGTCTCGCTCTTGCTCAGGCTGGTTTCAAACTCCTGAGCTCAAACAATCCGCCCGCCTCGGCCTCCCAGAGTTCTAGGATTACAGGCGCGAGCCACCACTCCCGGCCGCATCATACGCTTTTAAAATCAAAACCCTTTCACGGTAGTTTTCAAAAGTGTTATATTCCTGATGGGACAAAGAGGAGACAGGACCCCCTCCCTAAAAAGCCCCCCGAGATGAGACCTATGCCCACCCTGCTATTCCTGCAGTCACATCAGCTCTGACATTCAACCAGCAGTGACTTCCTCCCCGCTGCCGGTGCTCACATTTGGGAATGATTGTGGGGAGGGGCGCCGAGAAGGGACAGAGAAGAGAGGTAGACACAGGTACTGGAAACACAAATGCTAACCCAATGCTCCAAACTCCCCACCACTGGGGAGGCTTTCTGGGGGCCGCCTTCTCGGCGGGTTTCTGCGCCCCCCGGGGCATTACACACCCACTGCCTGGTAGTCAGCACACCCTGATGGTGCTGAGCTCCGAAGCCTTCTAGGACTTGTTTTTGCACCCCCGGAAGATTATTTGTCATGGCAGCCATAAAATAATATCCACAGGTTAGTCATTCCAGGGGAGCTCTCAGCCAACTTTCTGTCTGTTTAAAATATCAAGGCTTTGTCTGAACAGAGGATTTTGGAGCAAAGCATGTTGTAAAGCCCACCTAGGCAAAGTCTCAGACAGAGTCCAGAAATTCTCCCTGTTTGTCTCTTCCTCGTGTCGACCAGTGGTTTATGTCCCCACGTTTCTTCTCCCGGGAACACCAGAACTCTGGGTTCCTTTAAATCGTACGTGAAATCCTGCAGGACTGAGTCAGCTGAACCTTGGAAAGAAGCAGACAGGAATGATGACCTTGTATGGTCTTGGGCAAGGGAAGTGACTTGCAGGACGCTGAACGGTGACTGCCCATATAAAAATTATTTTGATGGCAGAGACTCAAACAAACTGTGCAGTCGACCACACGGTTTACAAAAGAGAGATCTGCTAATTGAGCAGCATTGCTCAGCACATGGACCACAGCCCAGAGTGTAAATTTAGCTCGATGCTCAATCCTTGGTCTGTACCAGGACCCAGCTACACAGCAGAGGCTTCTTTCCATCCCACCGTGAAGATAAGGAGAAGAAGAGATCGGCGTTGCATTTCCCTGAAAGGTCATCTGCTGTGCCAAGGGAGGGCCTGAATAGTGAGGCCAAACCTTTGTCTTGCCTTACCCATCTAGAAAGTCAAGTGACATCTCAGAAGGGCTCTCCTCCTCTGGATTCCAAATATCCAGTGATTCAAGAACTCAATGGGCAATTGGTTTATTGACATTTAGAATTTGGACAGATTTCCCCTTGCTCAAGTTCAAAGGAACTTGGCATGAACATCTCTTTGTCCATTGGTCAAACCCGTTCATCCGTCTTTCCAAAGTGCAAGAGATCTGTCTAAGCCACAGACATGAGGGGACCTGTCCGGTTTGGGGGTACTTAGCTGATCTCAGTCAGAGGCCTTTTGCCTCCCTTTCTGCTCCCTGCAAATCTGTCTGGAAGCTGTGTTCTCCTTCCACGAGGGTGACATTCCCAGAGGAAGGAGGATGGTCTTTTGGGGCTGACACCTGAGTTCAGGGCCAGGTGCCATATTTTGGTCTTCCCCGTGAGTCCCACTGCCCCCTTGACCTCCAGTGCCGAGTAGCCTGGACTCCTGCATCTCTCTTCGATTAGCTGATGCCTTGGTTCACGTCTCACTGCGTCTGTCGGTTCTCAGACCCACAGCTGTGTTAGGGAAATACCAAGAATGACATTCTTTACCCATTTGGCATGCAAGAGGCTTCATAAAGGGACGACAGAGCACCGTCTAGTCCAGAGCTTTGGAATAAAGCAGAGCCACCACGTGGGATGCTTTGGGGTGGGGGTGCAGATAGAGACGTTGTCTTTCATGTCCAGGGTGATGGACAGAAAGAGACATGTATTTTGTATTTTAAATATAAAATATATTAAAATATAATCCCCAGACCTGGTAGAAGGAAGCAGGGCTCTTTGAAGGAATGGCCACTTCCAAGTCCAGGGCAGGAAATGCCAGGAGGAGCTGAGGTGTCTTGTTAGGCCATAAAGCAAAGAAGGCTCTGTCTCAATCCACTTGCTCTGCTCTGAAGGAGCACCTGAGGCTGGGTAATTTATAAAGAAAAGCGGGTTATTTGGCTCCTGGTTCTGCAGCCTGCACGAGCAGCATGGTGCCAGCCTCTGTTCTCGGGTGAGAGCTTCGCGGCTTCCACTCGTGGCAGAAGCTGAAGGGCAGCAGAGATCGCACTGCGGAAGAGACAGCAAGAGCGAGGGGAGGGAGACCCGGCTCTTTAACAGCCAGCTCCCTGGGAACTAACGGAGTGAGAACTTGCTTGTTACCTCGCCAGACAACGCCAAGCCATTCACGAGAAATCTGCCTCCGCGATCCAAACACCTCCCAGTAGTCCTCAACTCCGACGCCGGTGATGAAATTTCAACTTGAGACTTGGAGGCTCAGACAAACCAAACGAAAGATGGATGGGCCATGTGAACAGGACGCAGGAGCCAACGTGAAAAGACTCCCCTTGGTCAAAGACGAAGCAATGTAAGCGCGTGCCATTGATCGAAACACATTAAATGCATAGAAACCGCGAGTTCATCATCCTCATCATCCTCATCATCACATGGAAGTGCAATAAATGACACCACAGGAAGGGAGCAGACCGTCTCAGAATATGGGGCAACGTCTAGGGCACATGACCCAGTCTCTGCCACCAGTTCAACAGCTCGCGGGAGGCACGGGGCTTCTCTAGTTTAAACAAGAGTTAAGAGACACAGCAACCAAAAGCAATTTGTACACTTTATTTGGATCTTACTTAGTGATAACCAACTTCAAAAAGAAATTTTTAACCCAGTCGCGCAAATTTCATCCCAGACTGGGTGCAAAATGGTGACAGGCCCCATAAGCACATTCTTTTAAACACCACACAGTGGCAGAGCTGGGATTCGGATCCAAGTGGTCCGGCTGCATGGATGCAAACTCCACCACATCCTCTGTCCTCCCAGGTGAAGAACAGGAGAACAGCTATGCCTACAGGGCAGGGCTGCTGTGAGACCTGAGCTGTCGTCCTCAGTCCTGGAGACTGGGGTGATCGTTTTCTGACCAGTGGGCTGATACAGAGAGCACATTTTGCAAATTAAGTTCCAGACATGATCTTCAAGCTGAAGCAAGCATTTCCACTTATTTAATAAATTCAAAGTAAAGTTCTGCATAAACAGAGTGCCCAAAGAATGCATTTCAGTGGAAGGAAGCTCTCTTAATGCGTTTACATTTAATGGAATCCATGAAGGGTCACTCTGACTTCATTTCCACAGCTGACTCCTAAATAGGATCTGTAGGTTCACAGCAAATTTTACAGGCTCACCTAATAACTTTTAGAACAGGATTGTGCACTGGAATATGTGTGCACCCGGTGCCAAACGCACTTTGCCCTATCTCAGTGGTGCCAGTATTCACCGACGTAGCTTTCGTGGCTGTTTGCCCACTAAGACTTGATCTTCAAGGCTCCATCTCACTCCGTGGGCTCCATGCAGGAGAAAAGAAGTCTAAAGGAACCCGCTCACTGCAACGAGCTGTGTTCCCATCAACATCAGGGACAGGGGAGCGATCAGGAGAGCTGTCATGGATTCCTGTCATCTTGTTTTATGGAAATTGATGCTGACTAAGTAAATGTTATATTTATTTACCAAAAAAAAGATGACAACAGGAATTATTAAGTGTGACAACGGCATCGTGGCTGTGTAAGAAAATGTCTGTCTTTTTTAGAGATGCACACAGAATGCGGTGGCGGGAGGGTATCAAGTCTTCATGGAAAGGGATTCACCGTGCCGTCATCTCTGCTTTTGTTTGACATTTTCATAATGTAAAAAATTCACAAATGGGGAGGATTTAAGATGAATCTTTAAAAAGTAAAAGTTAGCAAGTGCGGATCATTAGAGTTTTATATTTTGCTTTAAATGTTAAGTTAGAAATTGCTTGATTAAGTTCTTAGTATTTCTTTTATGAATTCTAATGGTGAAGACCTCACAGCAGCCAAAATCACAGTAAAAAATTAGAATTCAAGGATATCACTGAACATACTGCTAATTGAAGAGCATTACTTTCTAGTTATCAGTAAGTGTCACAAAATTCCTTGGACGCTGGGGAGGACAGGAAGTGGGGACGACCCTGAGAGATAATTAGTAGAGCGTGTCCTCTGTCTGAGGGGCAGACTCGCATCTCAGTCTCCTGAGCTATAAAAATTGCCAAAGAAAGCTCCGAGGCGAGACTGATACGTGTTTCTGGATGTGTGATTCTTACTGTTACTGTCTAACAGCAGATCCCCTACCGCTGGGTGGGGGAGAATTTCATATCCTCATGCCCCGGAAGTTTCAAACAGCCAGTGACTTGCTCTGGCTGGTGAAATATGAACAGCAGGTATAGCTTATCCACCTCCACTTTCCTGTCTGGAACTATAGCCACCGGGGATAACCCGCGTTCACCCAGAAATATGTGTGGGATGCGGTGTATGAGAGAGAAATCTCTGTCTCTCTCTCTCTCTCTCTCTCTCTCTCTCTCTCTCGACACGGAACCACTGAGATTCGGAGGGTTTTGTTGCTGCAGCATAACATTCCTGATGGGAATACCTGATATTTTCTAATATAGGGTGCAAATGGAGCGAGCACTGTGTGTGGGGTTTTTTTTTTTTTTCATTCTTATATTTGTTTTACTTTGCATTCGATGTATTACTACTATAGTAATGGTACCAGTTAGTGAGGGTTTACTGTGACTTTGCACACATTACCTCATTCAGGTCTCACCGCAAGCCACGTGTAAGCCCCTGTTATCATCTCCAGTTCGTGTCTGAGACAGGGGCTCCGGGAGGTTGAGTGGCTTGCCCAAGATCACAGAGCTGGCCTAAGGCAGAGCCAGGACCAGAGCCCAGCTAGTTGGATTCCAGTGAACAGCTCTGAACTGTTCAAAGCTGTGCTGTCTTTGCACAGCAATGAGAGTCCATCTCTGCCATTTGCGGAAGTTCTGTTCCCCCTCAAGTCGGCTTATTAAATATTGTTTAAATATAAACTTTGGTTAAGAGAGCAATTCAATAAAACAGTAATTCTGAGGCTGGGCTTGCGACGTTCATAAACGAGCGCCTCGGTTCAGGGTACGCATCATCGCTGGCTTCCTGCAGCATCAATAACAATAATACTTTTTTCCCCAAAACCAGAAACTCTTCCCAATTGCTGTGTTTATTGGAGCAAAACTCGTCTTATGGATCACTTCTCACCGGCTAAACTATCACATGGAAGCGTCAGGAAGGCTCCCAGCAAGTTTCTGTTTGCAGCTGCAACCACAGGCAGCCACAGGCAGCTCTCCGCCTGGGAGGCACCGGCCTCGACTTGACCTTCAGACTCGCGGGATCCTTCCTGCGGGCGCCCTTCCTGGAGCCACAGCTCCCGAGCATGCTGTGTGGCGGGCACTTTTCAGAGGTTTGCGTGTGTTAATCCCAACAGGAACCGTATGAGGTAGGTACTATCAGTCCCTATTTCACAGATGGGGAAACTGAGGCACAGGGCAGTTAAGTAACTTTCCCATGGCTGCAGAGCTAATGCACCGCAGGACCAAGGGTTGACCAAGCAGCCTGGGCCGGGATCCCATGCTGTTCATCCTGCCCACCTTTGTGTCCCCTGGCCATGTTCATAGGGACCCACTGGAGGCCACTGCCAGGGACAAGGCAGAGCCATGCCCCCCTTCCCAGGGCCCCAGCTCTCCTCCTTCTTGTGTTTCCCACTGAGCTTCCTTCCCTGAATATGGGATTCCTGAGAGAGTTTCCCAGCAGGAGGGGCTCAGAGCAGATATGGGCAACTGAGAGTGTGGGCAGCACACTGAAGTCCCTGCACAGGCCAGCGCCAGGGCGGGAGCGCCCTGGTGGCCTCCCATGCGAGAGCCTGCACCAGTGCACCCTGCAAGCTTCCTCCTCTTCTGAGCCTTTCTGGGAGCCTGAAAACATTTCTTTTGTCATTCTGTTTCATCTGGGGTCAAAATAGACAGAGACTAGAGTAGAATTGCTTTCCCTGATTATCGTGGACAGGGACGGGCATGGGACGGCAGAGTGATTTTTTTTTCCTTGCCTCTCAACTATTGGTATATGGTGGAACTCTGATTAAATTTCATAGCAGGGACAATTTTGAAGACAAAAATATGCCTTGGCTGGGTGTGGTGACTCACACCTGTAATCCTAGCACTCTGGGAGGCCGAGGCTGGCAGATCATTTGAGCTCAGGAGTTCGAGACCAGCCTGAGGAAGAGCGAGACCCCGTCTCTACTAAAAAAATAGAAAGAAATTAGCTGGACACTAAAAATATACAGAAGAAAATTAGCCGGGCATGGTGGTGCACGCCTGTAGTCCCAGCTACTCTGGAGGCTGAGGCAGGAGGATCGCCTGAGCCCAGGAGTTTGAGGTTGCTGTGAGCTAGGCTGACATCACGGCACTCTAGCCCAGGCACAGAGTGAGACTCTGTCTCAAAAAAAGAAAAAAATATGCCTTGAGGTGGTGTGGTGGGCGCTGTGAGGTGCCTTCGAGATCCGCCTTCAGGGAAAGACTTGTCCCCCACGGCTGGCGGTGCTGGTGGCCAAACATCACCAGTGGGCGGCCCCTCAGGGCTCACTCAGCTGCAGGGCAGCCCACTCCCCAGGACTGGCACTGGCCTGACTGCCGTGGTCCGACTCTGGAGGACCGTTCCTGCCCCAGAGGCGGGGGCTGGCCAACACGGTCGTGGGATGTCCCTGCAGCTTGAGTCCCCGCGCACTCGGAACGTTCTGCCCGCTGAGCTGTGTCAGCGCCGGCCCCAGCCTGTGACGGTGGAGCGCGTGTAGCAGGTCGCAGCTGAGGCTGCCGCGTGTGGCTGTGTGCGTGCGCCGAGAGGGAGGGTGGGGACAGTCCCGCACGCGCCACAAGCCAAGCACGGAGCCCTGCGTGGGGGCCGCACCCGCCGGAGGGAAGCAGCCTTTCCTGCTGCTGCGCGGACTCGCGCCGTCCTGGTGGCAGCGGGTCTGCCGCCTTTGCTCTGGCGACAGTGGTGCGAAGCTTCAAAGCAGCTCATGTTCCCCGATTCCTTGCGTCCTTTCTGACCGCAGCCCCCGCAGCCCCGTCGAGTGTGGTCGCAGCCTCCGCATTCTGGCTTCCCTGGGCCCGGGTGCTGGGCCGGCCGGCCGCGCCCTCCGAGTCGCAGGACAAAACCGGGTCCCCATTTGCCACTCACTCCTGCTGGCGACGAGGACTCAAGGAAGGCGCACATGAAGCGTCACAGCGTACAACCCAGGAAGCCGTCTGCTGCCTGCATCTCCCTCTGAGTGCGGGGAGTTTCCTGACTTCCCGCGCGCCCTTGGGGCTGTCGCAGGCGCGGGCCGAGGCGTGAACCCCTCGGTCTCCACCGCCGCGAGTGCAGACGGGGGCGCGTGGAGCACAGACGGCGGCCCGAGCTGGCGTCACCAGGGTTTTATACACTTGATTACATAGGGGAGCTGACGTCCGTTTCTGTCATTACGGGGTTCTGGGGACAAACCACCGGTCCCAGGTAGGCGAGAGGAGATGAACCCCTTCGCCAGCAGTCCACGCTCGCCTGTTGGTGGCTCCCCGCCACTGTCACCCCGGCAGCTCCGACAGAGCCCAGCGAGTGGTCGGCCGGAGAGAAACTCTCGGAAAACCTGGGTTTCAGCCTGTCCCGCGACACACACGAATGCACCAGTGCTGGGGCCCCCGCAAGCCCCGGAAATCCTCCTGGGTCACTCATAGGACAATTGAGGTGGACGATCTGATGACACGGGCGAGGACTCTCCGTGCAGGAGGGTGTTCACCTCCTGCCCACCAGCACCTTCCAGAGAGTGTTAACACCACACTTCACACGCTGTACACGAGGCTTCTCGTCTCCGCCCGGAGCAGGTTCTCACCTGTTCCGTCCATCTGTGCATTATTCGTTTCTAACCCTTTTCAACCCTTCCATCGTCATGAGAGATTTAAAGCTATACCGTTCAGGTCTAGCATGAACATTCTTTAGATATTTTGCATCTATTTCCAAATTTCCATCATTCCCTGCTGACTTTATGATGTATTTATCTGATCAGTTTTCTGTGATTTATAGGACTTGAAGAGTCCGTCATCTTTTTTATTGGTGGGGGGATTTGTCTTTTTTATTTGTTTTTTGACATGATTTGAATGAGTGTCCCCAAAAGCCCCTGTAAAATTTTTTTTTCAACTTGGGCACTCTCCCATGCCTGGCCTCAGGTCTGTGCTTCCAACTCTCCGTTTCCTGCCATTGAGCAGGGCACATGCTTGTAAAGTGGATTTATTATCCAGGATGGTTTTTGACAAAGAATGCTCCCTAGTGCTGGAGCTGTCCTAAACTGACAATTGCCTTCAGAGCCACGGGCAACAAGCAGAGTGTTTGTGCCAGGCCACGGGATTGTGACCAGGGCCGCTGGACTGGGCATTGCAAACCTGGATTGGGGGCCACTCTGCTGGCATCTAGGATCTCCCCAGCTGGGGCCTTGAGAGGCCTTGGTTTCCTCATCTGAAAAGAGGATCAGACCATCACTCTTCGTCAGGACTAAAATTCTGTGATTTACACACTTTCCCAGATGGATTCTATCTGCCAGTAATGTTCGTGACTACTCTTTCTCAAAAAAATGTCCCTTTCCAGAAAGACATACAGAAACAATTAAGAAAATGTTCAAAACACACATTGGATTTGCTCATCTATTCCCCTAAAGGACTGTATTTTTTGAAGTAAATAAAGGCTCCCAGAAGTTGTTTCCACCTAAAAACAACACCAACAACAAACTCCCACCCAAATTTTGAGATGATCTTTCAGGGTAAAGTCTGAGGAGTGATAGATTAAGTTGGAACTTATAAGAAAATTTTACTTTCAAGCCTCCTGTTAAATGACATTAAGTGAGAAATAAGAATTACTAAAAAGATATTTTAAGTTCTTAAAGAAACAAAGGAATCAGTCATTGTTTAAAGATTTCCTCTGTAGTTTGGCTTAACTTTTCATGGTTTATATTTGTAGATTGCGAAAAGTTCTTCTTCATAGTCAGAAATATCATCACCTTGCATTCTACAGAACTACAGCTATTTGAAAGTAATTGGACAAAGAGAAAACAAAGAAGTAACAAAAAAATAAAGTCCGTTTTCGTAGACCACTGGAAGCATTTCCTATCTTGGCATTTAGCAGAAAGAACAGACAATAACACTGAAGCATCAAAGTGGTTTTGGTTTAATGTCAACAGTGCAACCTCAAGAGGAAGATAAAATTTGGAGATATATTTCTCATTGAAAAAAAATCAATTAATGCTAATTGACAAGTCTCTTCTCCTGATCTAAAAGGCAGCTGTGTTCCTTGGCCAACGCTTGAGTCATTTTTCATTCTGGAAACAATGTTCTCGTTTTTCGCTATCCACCATTGAAGGTTCGTTGGCTGCCTCTGTGGATACCGTCCACACAACTGGATGTTGCTGCTAAAAACTAGACCAAAATTTCCTTTTTACTTATTTAATGTCAAAGCTTTTCCAGGAAGTACTTGTTCATTTACTTAATCACCTAACAAATATTTACTTAGCACCAGTGACACTCCCGGTGCTAGGATATGTGTCGTAGAGGAGTCACGCTTGACTTCCAAGAATTCATGATCTAAAATTTGCCTTGGGAAGACACACAAATCCAAGGCTACCTGGTAATATAATTCAATTCAGCAGACACTTGTTGAAAGCCCACTGTGCACTAGGCGCTGAGAATACAAAAATCAGTCAGATCCAGTGGAACTCCCAGGCCAGTGAGGAAACAGGACACAAGCAGGTAGCTCTGCCCCAGTGGGCTCAGACCCGTAATGTGAAGGTGTCCAAGGCACGGAGAGAAGGACACGTGGAGGGACACAGGAGGAAGTGTGTCATTCTGCCCAGAAGAGTCAGAAATGTCTAGTAGCAGGGTGTCTTAGTCTGTTCCTGCTGCTATAACAAAATACCACACGCTGGGTAATTTATAAATAACAGAACTTTATTTTGCTCAGTTCTGGAAGTTGGGAAGCCCAAGATCAAGGAGTCAGCAGATTTGGTGTCTGGGAAGGACTTGCTCTCTGTTTCCAGCATGGTTCCTGGTTGCTGTGTCTTGCAGAGGAGACAAATTCTGTGTCCTCACATGGTGAAAGGGACAGAAAGCAGAAGGGCAAACAAGGGGCAACTCCTTCCCTCAAGCCCCTGTCTGGGGCACTAATCTCACTCCACTCGTGGCTCTGTCACCTCCCAAGGGCCACGCCTCTAATACCATCATCTTGGGGATTAAGTCTCGACATACAAATTTTACATGCATTCAAACCACAGCATAAAGTTCACCCTGTGCAAGACCTGAAGTCCAAGCAGGAATTCGCCTGGTGGACATGGAGGTGAGTTGGTTACTAGGTCAGAGAAATGGGGCAGGAAGGGAGCTGGTCCACTCAAAGAGGGAAAGTGACTCCTTACATCTGGAGCGTCAGATCCAGGCAGACGGTGGAGCGAGGTGCGACCAGTCAGGGTGGCCGGGGATAGACACAGGGCCACGCGTTCCTTACTGAGGGGTTGGCTTTTACCTTATGATCTAGATGATCTGGAGCCACTGAAGAGTTTCAGCTGGGGGGTAACATAAAGTGATGGCACAAAGCGGTATGTAAGCCGGGGAGAAGAGCGGCACTCACAGCAAACTGCGTGTTAGGTGCAGACTGAGCCCCATGGATGACAAGCTCCATGATCCGATTCAAGCCACACAAGCTTTTGTGTCTCAGTTTTCCGTAAAAATGAAGACAAAGTTGTGGAGAGTATGCGAGACTTAATATATGTGAAGTGCTTAGAAAGGGGCTCAGCGCGCAGTGTTCGTCAAGTGTTACCTATTCTCGTTGGTAGCAACATCATCATCGCCACCACCGTCATCATAGTTATGATGGTTATGTCCCTTCAGAGTGACATCACAGAGCCAGTGAGATCAGAGCTGGGGCTCACACCATGGAGGAAGGGCCTGTCTTTTCCATCCAGGCTTTCGATGCAACAGTCAAAGCCAGGGTTGCCGTTAAGCCTTGACCTCCTACAGCACCGGTGAGGTTCCCTGAAGTTTGGAAGAACCCCAGTTTCTCCCCCTTCCCAGCAGCAGGACCTGGTCCTTTGAGCAGGCTTCTCGGAGGAACGGCACCTTCCTCTTTACCACGTCCACGGTCATGACGTGTGGATCCGAGAAGGACTCTAGACGCTGTTGGGTACAATTCCCTCATTTTACAAGTGGGGAAGCTGAGTTACAGAGTCCTCTGTGGTCACACCGCCAGAAACTGCAATTACAACTTGGTGGTTCTGACGCCCAGGTCGGTGTTCTCTGACATTCCATGCCACCAGGACCACAGAGATTTCTTAGTCTCGGTTAGTGTTCTTTGTTTCTTTCTGGGAGATCTCCCACCTGGCCTGGTAAGTGAACACTCTCTGCGTGACTCAGAATTAGAAAAAGACTTTTTTTCCCAGACCAAAGTCCTGCTAAGATATTTGTCTCTTTTAAGGAAAGGAAAAACAAACTTGCTCTTTGCCCAGAATCTTTGGATCAAAAGACTGTAGAATCTTTCCAGTAACCCCTGCTGAAGATACTACCGGCTGCCGTCCCCTGCAGCGATCGCTTTGCTTTTTCTCTCTCTTTTTGTCCCCAACCACTTCTTCCCCTCTAATTGCTCCTTGAGTTGTCCCCAAGAGTTGTCCCCTGACAGTTTATCAAACGTCATCACCGAAGCACCCCCTTCCTGTAGGAGAACACAGTCACAGGAAACTTCTTCCATGACTGGGTCCGTGTATGATGGGACCAGAAAGATTCCAGGAAGAGAAGAGACAGATTTTTCAGCCTTGAACCACCCCTGGGTTTCACACGTAACCATGATGTTGACTTTTTCTTTCTCCTCCAGAAAGACTCTTGACAATAACACTCCAATATATTAAATATTACCGGCAGGCCTGGCCCTGGTTTTATTGTCAAGCTGGCTCTGTTTGTACTGGAGTGCATTCCACTCCCGGTTTAGCTTGGGACAAACCAGAGAGGGAGACCACCTCGAACATAACAAAATGCCACTCTAAGGAGGAAAGAGATTTCGTTCCAGGCCCCCGGCCAAGTAAAACTCATTTTTCTGCTACCACCAGCTCCAGATTATGCCTCACTCATTAACTATTGGTTAGCTTCGGCTTTAAAATGGCAAAAACAGGCAAATTTGGAAAGCACGCTATAAATTCAGACAGCATTGTTGGTAACTTTCGAGTTTCCCATGTTTGGTTGGGAATGATTCAAGCCAGGATCATTACCAAGAGCAAGAGCATAGCCTTTTTTTCTTTTTTTTTTTTTAGAGATGTAAGAGAAGCGATTAAATAGTAGATAAACATCATTATCACTAAACATATAAATAGATGTTTGCTTTGCTGTCCAGGCATTCCATGCATAGAGAACTCGAATTGCATTATGAGGCTAATTCTGTCTGAGAGTGTGGACAACCTTATTAGGAAAAGGTAGTGCTTTGTTGTGGAAGGACGATTTCAAAGGAGCACAGGTCTCTCTCTCTCTCTCTCCTCTCTCTCTCTCTCTCTCTCTCTCCTCTCTCCCGCCTCTCACTCCCAAGTAAGCAGAAAGGATATACTCTAACAATCCACTGGGGCAGTGGCGGCACCGCCTATGGGGTGATTTCTGAACCAGGCCCAGGGGTGAGATAATTAGCCAGGTTTCCTGACTCCCAGCTCTTAATGAGGATCATGCTGTGCAATCCCAGCAGGGCCCCAGAAGACCCTCACCCAGCCCCTCGAGGGAGGGTGCCGTGGCTCCCATAGGCAGTCTCCGAAACTGCTCCGTGTCCTCAGCTGCTGCCATTCCCTGGGAGCACAATTCTCCACCTCGTTACTTAATATCACATATAATAGAACCAAGACCCAAGCATATCATCACTATAAATAAGACTGATCTTTGCAGAACTATATTGACTATGACCAATAAGATGTATTCAATAATAATATATCTTACTTAATAAAATGTGTTAGAAAACAGAACCTTAGTCCCTAGAATTTATTTTGATTATTTAGTTAGGTATTTTTCTGTATAAAGACATTTCCACAGGCCTATAATTTCTAAAAATTTCAGCTGTTTCTTAACCGGCTACCTTTATAATAAAAGGTACAGAGCAGGCGTGGTGGCTCACGCCTATAATCCTAACACTCTGGGAGGCCGAAGCAGGGGGATTGCTTGAGGTCAGGAGTTTGAGACCAGCCTGAGCAAGAGCAAGACTCCGTATTTAGTAATTTTAGTCTATTAAAATAAAAAACATTAGCTGGGCAACTAAAAGTAGAAAAAATTAGCCAGGTGTGGTGGCACATGCCATAGTCCCAGCTACTCTGGAGGCTGAGGCAGGAGGATCGCTTGAGCCCAGGAGTTTGAGGTTGCTGTGAGCTAGGCTGATGCCATGGCACTCTAGCCCAGGCAACAGAGCCAGACTCTGTCTCAAAAATAAGTAGTAAATAAATAAATAATAAAAGGTACAACGTTGCTACTTTCCTTGTTTTACCAACACCGTTAGTTTCTAGGAAGACTCAGTTCTGTCTTTAGAGGTGCTAACATTGGTTGTGATCATTTCCTAAAGATCTTGGATAAAATAGAACTTTACACATTTTCTGACTTATGTGTTTCTCTAAACTTCAGGCCACTTTCGGGATTCTACTCCATAATGTATCCAACTCTATATAATACGCTCATATCGATACATCAATGTGTTATGTGTATGAAATAGCCCAGGGTATCTAGAAAGGCACCAACAACATCTGCAACAAGGTATAATGGCCATACAACCCAAATTTGGGCAACCACAATTTCAAATATCGTACTTTCTAGTGAAATCAGGTTCATTTTTCCCCCAGAAAATGTAATTTTAAAGAAGTAAGAAGGATGTATGAGATTCTTCTTTTCTGTAGTGCTGTAGAGACAGTTAAGAAAAGAACTAGAACCAGTGCAGGGTAAGCGTGCTTGGAGAAAGGAAGAAATATGGACCAACGAGACAACACAAATCAGACCAGGAACGGTGGTGGGATGGGGCGGGAGGGGAGGACAGCGCGGAGGAAGGAGTCCACAGCGACAGAGCCCCGTCTGGAAGTAGGAAAATCAAGGCTGAGGAAGCTACAGCTGCAAGGAGAATGACCACTGGCGTCCTCGGCCCCAGGGGGGCTCAGCGGGACTCCTGGCTGAGCGGGTTCCTGCTGACTTCCATTCATTCTCTCCTCTGGCTTCCACACGCACGCGCGCACACACACACACACACACACACACACACACACATGAACACACACCCCTTAAAGTTGTATCGGCAAGAATAAAATATCCTGGGCTTAGAGGAAGAGAAGAAAAGTCTGTTTCTTTTTGCTTAAGCGGTAAGACCAACCACATGACAGAGTCAAGGGAGACGGACCACAGAGCCGCTGCGGAGCGGTGGGTAACTGTCTCATGACAGCCGCCACTCTGGAAGGTGCTGAGTCCTGGGAGTCACAGCTGAAGCCAACGGGAGGACGTGCTCCCGCTCAGCTCCTCACAGCCACGCGGCGAGTCTGCCTTTACACGCTTGAACGCAGGTGTTATTCAGGATGATCACAGTCAGGTAGGAGGGGCAGGGGCAACACTGGGAGATGTCTGCCAGGACAGATAAGTGCCTCTTTGGAGGATTTCAAGAAGAACCTAGATGTTCTTTGGCTTGGACTCTACTGGTAGCTGGAGATGATGTCATCGGACTTGCCTAACGCCTCTGGGGGGAGCGTGAGCTTGTTTAGCTCGGGTCAATAAACACTTTTTAAGCAGAGAACCTATCAAGTGCCAGGCATTGTACTGAGCCAGTGGTCCTTAAACTTGAATGTGTATCAGAGTCACCTCCAGACTCCCAATTCCGGAGGTCTGGGTAGAGAACTTTCCGTAAGTTCCCACATGGTGCTAAAACTGTGGTCTGGGGAACACATTTTGAGAACCACTGCTAGAAACATGGTAGCCACTCCACGGCCTAGCAAGAGAAGAGACCTGTGAACAATGTCTGTAGTGCAGTGCAACATGTAGCAATCAAGGTCCAACTCTGGCACCATAGTGGCAACACAGGAGGAGGAATCAACTTTTCTTGAGTAAATAAAGGATAGTTTCGTAGAGAAGAACACGATTGAGCTGCATATTGAAGAAGAGTTCAGTTCAAGAGCCATTCTATGAACAGAAAACAGCACACAGGAAAGCACGGAGGCGAGGGGAAATGCACGGGCCCGAAGCCTCAGGAGAGTCGGTTCGTATGGCTGGAGTGAGAAACACACATGGAAGAGGGACCAGGGCAGGAGGGCAGAGACAGTCATGGAGGGTCACGTCTGCCATGCCAAGGAGATGGCTTCTGTCCCGTGGGCTCTGGGGAGTCCCTGCAACTTTGCACTGAGCTATAACTTGGTTCAGTGTGTCTGAATATTCAGGGCAATTTTTGTGAAGAAAGGGATAGACATCTACTTTGGAAAATCGTGATTCATCAAGCAAGAGCTGTATCCACCTTCCCTGCTGTTTCCCAAGTGCTCCGCCCAAGGCCCGTAACAAATGTTTGCTGAATGAGTGGATGGAT
The DNA here is from genome assembly GCA_004363605.1 of Indri indri. Classification (NCBI taxonomy): domain Eukaryota; kingdom Metazoa; phylum Chordata; class Mammalia; order Primates; family Indriidae; genus Indri; species Indri indri. The sequence continues at coordinate 34,747 of RJWJ010004947.1, forward strand.
GACACAGTGTGTAAAGCATTGAATGAGCGAATGAACGGGCTGCAGTCAGTCTTCGAAGGTTGAGCGTAGTGGGAGAAATCGCTGGATTGTGACTTAGAGCACCTGGATTCGATCAACAGCCGGCTATGTGATGGGGAAGAAATGTCTGAGTCTCCCCAAATCTCCGCTTCAACACGTGAGTTCAACATGCCGGAGTTGGGTCAGACCAGTGGATCTCAACTGTGACCACGCATTAGAATCTCAACCATGACCACATATTTTAATCAAGTAATTAAAAATGTAGCTGCTGAGGAACGAGTTAAACATCCTCATTTAATTTGCAATGAGGCAAATTCAGAAGACGGAAAATTCTGTGAACAAATGACCCAATTTCCTCCACAAATGAATGAGAAAAATAAAAGGAGAAACTATTACAGGTTAAGCGAGTCTTGGCTCTCACCCAAATAGAATGCGTGGGTCTTGTTTGGATCCTGATTCTAAACCAATCAGTCAAAGAATCCAACTGTAAAAAGACGTTTTTGAGCCAGTCAGGGACGGTTGAACATGCAGTTGGATTATCAGATGGTATCATTAAGGAATCATTGTTCATTTTGTTAGGTGTGATAGCAGCATTATGCGTGTGCATATACATACATGTGCACACAGACACATTCCTTATCTGTCAGAGAGACATACTGAAGTATTAGAGTCAAAATTACATGATGCCTGGGATTTGCTTTCAAGTTCTAAAACTCTAACCACCACACCAAAACAGACGGAGGGCAGCGGATACAACAGCAGTAGGGAAACACTGGTGATTACAGAGCCCGGATGACGACTGAAGGGGGCTCACCCCATGTTTCTCTCTACCTCTGCGTATTTTTGAAATTTGTCTTTAAAATTATTTTAAAGATACTGATACTTGGGCTTCACGGCAGACTAAATAAATTGACATACCGATTGAGGGAGAGAGGATAAGGCCCCTGGTGTCAATATTTTTTATCACCCCCTCCCAGGCGACTCTAACGTTGCTAGGATTGAGAACTACTGCGTTATTGCACGATGGCTTTGGTTCTGCCTGAATAGTTAGTCAATGATACGTATGATGCCCATATATCTTCTCCTGGGCACTTAAAAAGACCACCTAGAGAAAGGGGCAGAGCTCTTAAACTCTCAGTGGCCCATGGAGTTTTTTTCCCCTTAATCATATATATATATATATATATATATTTTTTATTAAACTTATTTTGAGATAATTTTGACTCACATGCAGTTGTAAAAAAATAATACAGAGATCTGCTGTGCTCGCTACCCAGAGTTCGCCTGATGGCAGCACCTTGCGGAGCTGTAATGCCGTATCACACCAGGGCACCGACACTGACGCAGCTGAGATGCTGAGCGTTCTCATCACCGCGTGGAAATCTCATGTCGTCCTCACATGGCCACACCCACTTCCCTTCCATGTCGCCCTCTCATTAACCTCCAGCAACCACTAATTTGTTCTTCGTCTCTATAATTTTGTCATTTTCAGGAATGTTGTATAAATAGAATCACGGAGCACGCAACCTTTTGAGATTGGCCTTTGTCACCCAACATAATTCCCTGAAAACTCATCCGGGTTGTTCCAGGTGCCAAGAGTTCAGTCCTTTTCACTGCTGAGTAGTGTTCCAAGGCACGGGTGTTCCATAACTGGTTTAACCATTCGTCTGCCAAAGGACAGATGCTTGCTTTGGGGCATTGCTCTTTTTTTTTTTTTTCCTAGGGAGCTTAGCATGGGAACTTAAAAGATTGAATTGAGACATTTTTAAGGAAAAATTTAGTTCTAAAAATTTCCCTCTCAGCACTGCTTTCACTGTGTCCCGCAAGTTCTGAGACGTTGTGTTTTCATTTTCATTCAGTTCAATGTCTTTTTTTCTTTAATTTCCCTTGAGATTTCTTGACCCATGCATTATCTAGAATTGCATTGTTTGGATTCCATATTTTTGGAGATTTTTCTGTCATCTTTCTGTTATTGATTTCTAGTTTTACGCCCTTGTGGTTGAAGAACATCCTCTGCAAAAATTTGAAAATTCGTTAAGGTTTGTTTCATGGACCAGGATATGGCCTATATCTGTATATGTTCCGTGGACACTTGAAAAGAATGTATCACACTGTTGTCAGATGGAGAGTTCCAGAAATGTCGATTAGATACCATTGGCTGATGTTGTTGAGCTCTGCTCCCGTTGCAGATCCTTTCTCTGGTTCTACTAATAGTTGAGGAAATGGTATTGATGACTCCAACTGTAATCATGTATTTGTTTATCTTCATTTCAGCCCTACCAGTTTTTCCACGTTTCGCACTCTGTTGTTTTGCGCATACACGTGTAGGAGTCCTACGTCTTCCTTGTGTGTCATCCCTTTTACTACGATTTTCTTTGCTCTGAAGTCCTTTTTGCTCGATATTAATGTAGCCACTCCTGCTTTCTCATGGTTAATGTTTTCATGATATATCTTTTTATGTCCTTTCAAACCTGCCAGTCTCATTACACTGGAAGTGAGTTCGTTATAGACATAATATAGGTGGATCATGCTTTTTAATCTGCTCTGCCAATCTGTCTTTTAATTGCTGTATTTAGACCATTGGCATTTGATGTAATTACTGACATATTAAAGTTAAGTATTCCAGTATATTTTTTGGTTTTGTGTGTTCTCTTTTTTCCTTTATCTGTTTTCTCTTTCCTTTCTTCCTATGGGTTCCATTGTTTAAAATTCCATTTGGATTTTGACTTATATATAGTGTTTTGGGGTAGATCTCTTGCGATAGCTTTTTTAGTGGTTGCTCTAGGTATTATGTTACATATATTTACATAAAATAAATTATAGTCTACTGGTGTCACCCGAAAACTCACCTCCCTTTAAGTCCCTTACCCTCCTCCTTGTTTATAATATAATTGTCTTAAATATTTCCTCTATGTACCTTTACACCCACATCGGCCTATTGTAATTTTCGTATTTATGTTTCAACCATCAAATATAATTTAGAAATCTCAAATGGAGAAGAAAAATCTATTGTAATTACCCATATTTTTGCTTACAATGTTCTTTGTTCCTTCTTCCTGCTCCAAGATTCTTTATTATTATTATTATTTTTATTATTATTTCCTTTCTGCTTAGAGGATTTCCTTCAGCCTTTCTTTCAGGGTACCTCTGCTTGTGACAAATTCTCTTAGCCTTTCTTCATTTGACAATGTGTTGATTTCCCCTCCATTCCTGAAGGATGTTTTTACTGGATATAGGATTTAGGTTTCCAATTATTTTCTTTCAGCATCTGAAAAATTTTGTGCCATTTCCTTTCGGTCTCAGTGGTTTCTTATGAGAAATCCCTCGTCATTCAATCATCTTCCCCTGTAGGTAAGCTATTGTTTCTTTCTCACTGATTTCAAGAGTTTTCCATTGTCTTCAATTTTCCAAAGTTTAATTATGATATGTCTTGTGGATTTTTTTGGGTTTTCCCTGTTTGGAGCTCATTCAGCTTTTTAAATTTGCAGGTTTATGTCTCTTGCCAAATTCGAGGCATATTTCAGCCATTATTTCTTCAAGCACCTTTTCAGCCCTTCCCTCTTGCTGTGACATGAATGCTAGAGTCATGGACCTGTTATAGTCCCACAGCTCTCTGTGGTTCTGTTCGTATTTTTTCAGTTATTTTTTCTCTGTGTTCAGATTGCATAGTTTCTATAGTTCTGTCTTCAAACTCACTGATTCTTCCCTCTTGCCCCTCCATTCTGCCATTGAACCCATCTACTGAATTTTTTTTATTATTCTATTTTCAGTTCTAAATTCTACATTTGGTTTTTCATTGTACCTTCTGTTTCTTTGCTGACATTTTCTATTTCTTTGCTAGACTTTCTATTTTCTCATTTGCTTCTAGTATGTTTGTAATTATTTGATCATTGAAGCATTTTTATGATGGCTGCTTTGAAATCTTTGTCAGATAATTCTAGCATCTCTATCATCTTGGTGTTGCATCTATTGATAATCTTTTTTTTTTTTTCATTCAACTTGCTATTTTCCTGATTTTTAATATGAAAAGTAATTTTATATTGAAACTTGGATTTGCGGAGATATTCTGTTGTCAGTCTCTGAATCCTATTTCACCCTCTGTGTTAGCCAACTTCCTCTGACCCTGTGGCAGGAAGGAGGAGAAGTCTACGTTTCTCATTCAGCTTCTGTTGGTACCCAAAGTAGGAGGGAGGTCCTCATTATTACTGCGTAGGGGTTCTGCCTTCCCACTAGGCCTCCCTCGATACCTCCCTGGCTGGGAGGTGTAAGGGACCCTCATTACTTTTGCCCACGTTGCCTCCACTGCCACCACCCAGTGGTGGCTTTGTTACCTCTGAGCAGTAGTGACAGTCCTGACTTTCCTCTGATACCACCTCAGTGGGGCTTGGGAGGGGCCCGTCACTGCTGACAGGTGGGGGAGAGGTGGAAATCCAGGCTCCTCACTGCCCTTCTGCTGGCATGAGTGGGGGCGGGACCATGGTGCTTGCTGGGGTGCTTGACTGGAGCAAAAACTAGATATTGTCCCGAGGTCTTACAAGATTGCCCTTTTCTTGGTCCTTTGGCTAGTGAGAGAAACCTTTTGTTGGGATTTTTTTTTTTTTTTTTTTTTTTTTTGAGACAGAGTCTGACTCTCTTGCCTGGGGCGAGTGCCGTGGCGTCAGCCTAGCTCACAGCAACCTCAAACTCCTGGGCTCGAGCAATCCTACTGTCTCAGCCTCCCGAGTAGCTGGGACTACAGGCATGCGCCACCATGCCCGACTAATTTTTTCTATATTTATTTTTAGCTGTCCAATTAATTTTTCTTTCTATTTTTTTTGGTAGAGACGAGGTCTCGCTCTTGCTCAGGCTGGTCTCGAACTCCTGAGCTCAGGACGATCCGCCCACCTCGGCCTCCCAGAGTGCTGGGATTACAGGCGTGAGCCACCGCGCCCGGCCTTGTTGGGATTTTTGTTTGTTTGTTTTTGCCTGTGCCCACTGGCATTTTCAGGTTGCCAGGTTCTTCGGCAATAAGTCTGGGATATATGACATAAACAGAAAATGCAGAGAACTCAGCACTGCATTTTCCTTGGGTCCCGAAGTCCCCAGCCTGCCTGCCTTAGGTTGTTTCATATGTAGTGTCCAGAGGTTTTAGCTGGACTTAGTGAGAGGAAGAGGGAAAAGAATGACTACTCAACTTCCCAGCAAAAGATAATATTTTTGGTGTAATATTCGATGCATACAAAAGAATACGTGTGCCTATGTGTGTGTGTGTTATACAGCAGAACGGCATGAACACGAAATCTTTTAAAATGGTAAATATACAATAGTGAGTTGAACTCTTTTCCTAGAGAAAAATGAAAACCACACTCCTCTATCTTAAACTAACCTGCTTTGGCTGACAATCTAAGTTTGGCCACAAAGAGTCTGAAATAAATGTCCTTTGGTTCTGGAACCTGCCATCGACTGAATCTTGACCCCATGACCCAGTTAGTATGTAGCTGTTGGTGGTGGTGGTGGTTGTTATTTAAAAGCCACCTTTCCTCTGTTCTGAAGTTTCCTGCCTCCGGGCCACATGTCAACATCAGGAGAGACGCAGCTTGCAGCTGGCAGGCCCGTGAAGCTGATGACTCAGGATAACTAAAATAAACACAGGCCACTGCTGAGGACTCCCGCAGCCCCCGGCTCCTTCTCCTAGATGCATTCTCATTCTCTTGTACAGCCCGATTATCTACCATCCTATTTTCTGCTATTTTAATGAATATCAGCTGTCTGGGAGAAGGCTCCCAATAGCTGTCTTGCTCAAAAAAGAGCCAGAGCACGGATACAGGAATGCAACACACCAACAGGACGTGGGACCAGGAGACAGGAGCCGATAACCAAGTGAAGCATTGCGTGGGAGGCCATGAGGTGGCCACTCCACCTCCTTCCTCTCCAGGGGCACATTTGGTAGCACATGGGTCCCCTCCACCTCTTCCAGAGGTCGTCCCTTTCCCCTGGCAGCCCTCGCCAGGCTTCAGGGGAGCGGTGGGCACAGGAAGTAGACTGCACACTGTCATCGGACAGAGAGTCCCTGGGGTGAGGGATTCAGTCCCTCCCTCGCAAGCACTGCCGGCCTGATCGTTTCCCTCCGCGGGCCTCAGGCCACCCCGTGTGCAGGACAGCTGCAGAGAGGCCGAGCAGCGGGGTTGTGTGTTCTGTGTACAATGCGCTGTTTGGGCTGATGCTGGGAAAAAGATCTAACAAGTCTCCCGAAGAACAAAGGGTTGCAGCTGCGATATCTTACCTGCTGAGAAACACACCAGCTGCGTCTTGCTTCTGAGGCTGGTGACTCGACTCCCCGCTTTTCCCGTTTCCCCAGCACCAGAGGAAGGCGAAAATTGCAGCGGGCTTCGTGGCCAGAGAAGCCGGCTCTGGGGCAGGGCCCTTCCTTATGGCCACGCAACCTTGAGCGAATCGCTTTTGTGCCTTTGAGCCTCAGTTTTCCTGCGGGTTAACAAAAACAGGGTAATGGTACCTTTTCTGCAATAGACTATTGAATGAGATGAAGGAATTAATTATGATGTTGTAGGAGATGGCAACAGCATCGTGGAAACAATACGTTATCTGGGATTTGCTTTAGAATACTCTAGCAGGCAGAAAAAGAAAAAGAGAGAAGGTGGAGGGTAAATGAAACCGATTTGGCAAAATATTGATAACCGCCTACGGAGGATGCTGGGCTTGGGGGTCTGCTGGAGTGTGCGCTCTACTTTTGTACCTGTTTGAAATTTTCCATAATTAAAAGATTTTTAAAGAGTAATGCCCATTTTATCTTCCAATAGGATCAACGAGATAATGGATAGAAATACCCTCGAAAAACAGTGTGTTGCCATAGAAAAGGTTGTCACCGTGAGGCTGTGCCTGTGGCAGGTTGATGTTGGCTGCAGTGACCGGCACATCCGGCGGCACGTGCGGCAGGAGTGTCCTCACTGCCCGATCGCCAGCTCCCCCGGTGAGGCGCGGGTCGGGAGCCTCTGGTGGGACAGGGCTCGAGCTGCGCGACCGCCCGGCGGTGTGAAAGGCCTCTCTCTCCTTTCCCAGTGCGACGGGTCCTGCGCCACAGCACAAAGGGGCTGGGTGGATGGATGGACAGCCGCCCACCTCCCCCTCTGCTTGCCTCCTCTGCAGAGAATTCTACAATCGGATCACGAGTCCCCACGTCAGATGGCAACAGGACGGATCCACTTGCTTCATCCAGACGAAACCCTTAACCAGAGGTTGTTCACCACTGACCAATGATCACAGAGCCACGGAGGGACCCAGGTAGGTTTACAGGAAGAGGAAAGAGCATACTCGTCCCACAGTGATCAGGAAGGAAGCAGACAGCCCTCGGACCGTGCCCGGCCGTCATCCGGGATGAAGGGTGTTTTCTAACATTTGGAAATTCTCTGTTACCCTCTTCCACAAACAGGAAACCTTGTTGGTTTTCCAGGTCCAATTTAGTGCCCATCACTCTCGTTTCTGGTGTTTATTTTGGATGATTAAGGCGAATGTTTCTCCTCATTATAATGGTCTATTTTTTACTGTGGAGTCTATTTTGTCCACATTAGTAATGTTAGTTTATTTTGCATAAGCTTTATAAGAGACAGAACAGTGTCATTAAACTATTAACACTTAATACCGAAAGGTGGCCTTTCTCTAAAGCACTGTAAGCGATTTAACGGTGCTTTTTATCATGCGGCGGAGTAAGTGCTCAGAGCAGATGTCCCCACTTCCCTTCCCGTTCCCCTGAGGTCTGTCCCTGGCTCAGCCGGGGTGGTCTCCGCTCCTGTGCCGTATCTGTGCTGACGCTTCCCAGTGCTGTGCCCCTCGCTCTTACCTCTGTCCCGAGCAGACCTGTCTGTGTGACTGATACTGGACGTTGCATTGGAATGTTCCGTGAGAGCCCCAAACTCAGGTCCGCCACCTCCCACTTGCTCCTGGACTTGTATCTCGCAGCCACAGGCGCTCACCCCTGTGCGAGACCCCGGAAGCCAGGCTGGGCTGTTCCCAGGCAGCGTCCTCCCCGTCGCCGGTCCCTCGCGATGCTGCCCAGTGTTTCGGAGGGAAGCGGCTTTCCCGGGCCCTTCCTGTTTCTCACCTGCACTTTCAGCCGATCACCTCTGGCTTCTCCCTTCCGTCGCCGCCACTGCTTCCCAAGCAAGTCCTTTGAAGTTCTGTGTCATTCTTCTCCTTTAATAAGCCCGCGGGCTTTGCACTGCTCCGGGATATACCTGAACTCTCGACTGATGTGCAAGGCATTGCACGCAGGACCCCATCCGTCATTCCAGGCTCATGCCCCTCTACCCCCGTCAGGCAAAGCTGCCACCGCCCTGAGCCCCCTGCCCGTCACCCCAGCAGCTCCGCTCGCTCTGGTCCTCCACCTTTGCATGCCTGGACGCCCTCATTCTTCTCAGTCTCGTCCCTTATAAGAAGAAAAATTATGAGACAATCCCTAGGATTCCTATTTCATTCTTCCATTTATTTATACATTCAATAAATATTTACCGAGCACCTATTTATATATATATATATATTAATATCTCTCTCTGTATGTGTGTGTGTGTATATATATATGCACCAGGCATCATTCTAGGCAGCAGAGATGTAGCAGCTGGCAGGACAGAATCCCTGCCTTGTGGAGCTTATATTCCAGCAGGGGGAGAGAAAAAAGCGAGCAAATAGAAAAATAAGAAATGTGACTGTGACGAGTGCTGTGTAGAAAACCGAAGCAGGGGAGACAGACGTGGAGTGGCGGAGGTGAGGGGCTTCCATCTTTCCTCCCCGTTCCACAGCGTGGGGACAGGTCGTAACTCCAGTCTCCGCTTCCAGCTCCATGTCACCTTCTTCCTTCCGCGTCTCTCTGTGCCTTCACCTCTGTGGAAGGGTACCCGTCACTGGATTTGGGGGCAACCCTGCATCCAGAACAATTGCACCTTGGGATCCTTAACTGATGCCGTCTGCTTCTGAGGACCCTGTTTCCAGCTAAGGTCACATTCTGAGGTTCCAGGTGGACGTGAACTTGGAGGGACACTATTGAAGCCACTATACTAAGCAGCAAGTGGAAGGAGGCTTGCTCCTACCTATACAAGGAAAATCTCCGCATTAGGACTAAATAAAGCATAAAGATGACGACGAAGTGGAAGTCTTTCTGCCTACGTAGATCTTCTCTTTTGATTCCTAAGTAACTCAGTCGGCCATCATCGCAGAGGCTCAGGGACTGAGATCAAGGCCACCTTTACCATCCATCCAAACAATCCCTCATTAGGCACGGGGCTGTCTTCTCTGCCCTTGACTTTTTTTTTTTTTTTTTGACCACTAGAGGTCAAAGGGAGAAGAACAATTCAGCTCAACAGCAAGAGCAGCAGGTGGGACATCAGTGGTCCTGAGCTGTCCAGCTTCCTTCAGTGTCACCAGAAGGGTCACATCTGTCATGACACAGTTAGAGCAGAAGGTCTGTGGTCACCAGAAGCTCATTTTTTATCTCTTCAGTTTTTATTCCAAGCAGGAGTAAAAATATCTTACGTAATAATAGCTAACTGATTGAGCTCAACAATTGATTGAGCACAGTGCTAAATGTTTTATATGCATTATCTTACTTACACCCCACAACAAACTTATGCAAATACTATTAATATTTGCATTTTATAGATGGGGAAAAAATACTGAGGCTCAGATAAGATGTCGTGGGATCACTCCCACCAATGAGCGTACAAGCACCAAGGAACCCCCGGGGCCGTTGGTCTACAAACTGATGGCGTGTGGATGGTGATTCTTCAGAGGAATTACATGCATTTCATCTCCTTAAAATTAATTTTAGAATTTCCACAACACCTATTTTCAGCGTAATACAGTTCATGAAAGTGGTTACGAAAATTGCCCGTGTTCTGAGTACTTACTTACCTACTTGGCAACTTTTAAACATTTTTGAGGACTTGTTTCCTTGAAGGTTTAAAAGTTTTTTTTTAAATCTAAACATGACTAAACGATGTGTAAGGCTCTGACGAACTGGAGAAGAAATGGTTAGAAAATAGCATTACAGGAGCAATAAATAGGCACCCAAACCAACCGAGAACTCTGAAGAACGAAAAGAAGAATCAGAAATGGATCAAGAAGAGCGAAGTTGACGTGAAACTTGTCACGGACAAGTCCCGGGTGAGACAAACCTATAAAGCAATGATCGCCCAGGAAAAGCCCTGACTTAGGGAACGTGGCTCCTGCATGTGGGGCCGCAATGCGGGACCTTGAGAGCAGGAACCGAGTCCATTGTGACCTCACTAAGGCCGTCACAGCGGGGAGGTTTTACCCAACGCCAGCTGGGGACCCGCCGCGAGAGCTGAGCATGCGCAAAGCAACAAAGCTACAGCGGTGTGGCGCGGAGTCCCCCGAGCACTGGCTGTTAACGTCAAAGACACCACTTTTAGTCCTTGGATTCTTCCAACGTTTCGTTCGAGAAAAACACGACTGCTCATTGTGCTTGTGATAAAATAAACACAAATAAGGGGCGTTGATACTTTATTGATTCCTGCTTGAACATCCTATGCTAATGGAGGGCAGCCACGAGTTTCCACCTGCCCTTGACAAGGGATGCCTTGAACTTTTGGGTGACATCCTTTGGGACTGAAGTTGGGAGTCCTCTGCTGGGGTGTCTCTTTTTGCTGTTCTGTTAAGTCTGCTTTCCTTCCTAGTTGAATTTAGTCCGCATGATTAAATAATCTGCCACCTCCACAATTCAGATAACTGGCAAGATTTAGTTAATTCCTATTTAAGTTTTTTGTAGGAATGTTTCTGTGGCAGGACCAAAAAAAAAAACCTTACAAATTTTCCAAAAGCAAAGCTTTCTAATTTTAGCTACCTACACACTAATCTATTTTTTAAGCTTAATTTCGCAAAGAAGAAAGCATTCTACTTGATAAAATGTATTGGAATGTATCCAACGTGATTTAGAATAAAGCATCTAGGCTGGGCACAGTGGCTCGTGCCTATAATCCAGCACTCTGGGAGGCCGAGGTGGTAAGATTGCTTGAGGCCAGGAGTTCAAAACCAGCCTAAGCAAGAGCGAGACCTCAACTCTACTAAAAATAGAAAAATTAGCCCGGCTTGGTGGCATGTGCCTGTAGTCCCAGCTACTCAGGAGGCTGAGGCAGGAGGATTGCTTGGTCCAGGAGTTTGAGGCTGCAGTGAGCTACGATGACTCCACAGCACTCTAGCCCAGGTGATAGAGCGAAACTCTGTCTCAAAAAAAAAAAAAAAAAAAAAAAGCATCTACTTACTTTACTTCACAAAGAAAGAGATATCTTGGGTTACCAATATCAAATGTTTTTTAAAATTCGAAGCTACTGTAATATTTGAGGCAGTCTGCTACGTATCCTGAGAGGAGACCTGGCAGCTCATGACATACGCATCCCACTTTGCCGGTGTCCTGTCCATACTTCCTTGTGCACAGGTCTGGCCCCCAGTTGCAAGTGTCTGCACCCCTGCCTGAGGGCCCCTCTGACAGCTGGAGCCCCTCTGTACCTGCAACGCAGGCTGGAAGTCCCAGAGACCGCACTCTCCTGGCGCCAGCTCGCAACCAAACACTCGCGAGAACGGAGGTATGAGTGCCCCGGCTCCCTCGCTCCTCGGTGCAATTACTCTGAGGAATGTCTTACTCTAGCTCCCAGGGCCCCCAGAGTGTTTGCTCCGGTTCCCCACAGTGAGAACTTGCCTACTAAGACAGCCTTCCGCCTTCTCTCACCCCCATTCTCACTGGTCTCTCCTCCACCTCCTAAATAAACCACATGTGCTCAAGTCCTTGCATTATGGTCAGTCCTGGAGCGACACAAACTAAGACAACATGAATGTCACTGATGGTTCCTACTTCAGCTTGAATCGGAAAACATTTGCTTCCGTGGACCTGTACATCTCAGTAATTTTTTAATATCCTCAATCTTTGGCAAAATTCTTGACATTCATTCATGGCTCTTACTAAAATTTAACTATATCTGTGATCAAGGTTTAAACATTTCCATGTTTCCTAGTAAGAAAAGCCTGATTCCTTAAATAAGTTATCTCTGGGCACTGAAAATTATCATCATGCTATCTGATGTCGTAACTGGTACCATACCAACCAACAGGACAAAATATTCTGACTATCGGAAAGTGACTTAGCAGTTACCAGGAAATGGTAGTTCATGATTTTTTGGGACACCAAGCTCTCTCTCTCTCTCTCCCTGCTGCCTTCCCCCGCCCCCCTCCCGCCCCTCCAAAGCCCTCTGCTTCCAGACTTTGACAAGACACCATATCACAGGCCTGGCATCTGGCTTCTGGAGCAGCCGCTGAAAGACCCCTGGGGGATAAAGTCACCTGGCAGGCCGGCCCCTCCACCGCCTCTCTTCCATCCGCTTGAGGGGCGGTTAATCCACAGAGGCCTCCACTGATGTCCTCTGCGCCCGTGAGCAGGCCCCTGAGCCACCTGCTGTGTCGTGGGCTCTGCCACGCGTCACCTCTTTGCCCTCCTCTCTCTCCTGTCCCGCTTCCCTCTTGTTCCCCCCGGAAATGTCTCTGCTTGTACCTTTCAAAAAGTGTCACTACCTCCTCGCCCCTGCCTCCGGCTCTGCTTTCTGGAGAATTCAGGCAAAGACTGCAAAGACAATCCAAACCCCTTGCATGGATTTTTCCTGTCCATGTTTTGTCTCAAGAGTTCACTTACACCAGGCCCACTGTTTGCTTCCAGAATATTTCATTTGGAATCGCGTTCATGCAGTTTAAGGTGTGGTTGGAAGGTACTGTAGACACTCTAACAAGGTTTGTAGTGATTCTCATTCTGGGTTCCCTTGGTCGAGCGTTGCCTGGGACGATGGAATTAGGACTGATTTGCTCGTTGATTCTACCGACAGCTGTTTGGATTTTTGCTGATTCGACAGGGATCCACTGGGCGCTTCAGTTTCAGGTGGAAAGTGAGAAACGGGATGGCCAAACTGATTGTGAAAACCTCCTATTGCTGTTGTGAGGTTTAATTAAAGGAAATTGTTCCACGTCAATTTCAAAAATGTGACGTGATTGACACCCCCACGTGGGTTGTTATTGGCATCCTGAAATACGTGGCATGATTTTTTCCTAACGTGGAGTAAATCTTTCACACTTCATTATTCAGTCTCAGCAACCTAAGAAAAGGTCCAAGATGCGGGTGTCGTTGCTTTGACGAAGGCCAATCGCCTCCTCCTTAGACGTCATTTTGCTCTGCTCTTGTGACCGGGCTTGCACTGAGATGCTAACACTTTCGTCCCCACTCGTCTGGTCATTCTATAGCTCTGGTCCTCTCTGTCCCCTGGCCCAGGTGTTTTTACACTCTGATCATTCCTCTGCTGCTTGTTTGGAATTAAAATGTGTCTTATTTCATGAATGATGGTAATAGCAGATGATAGGTTTTGTTTCTTTCTCTCTTTAATAAAACAAGTTACCTCCCCTACTCTGTCTCCCCTTGTTTTAATGAACATTTCATGGGACAGTAAAGTCTGAGAATCTCAATTCTGTCTCTCTGCTTCAAACAGCATCTCAGGCACTGGTTTCCACTGCTGTGACCCCCTGGGCTGCCCACGCCCCGTGAGGGTTTGCTCGCTTTGTGACAAGCAGCTTCTTCCCATAGCTGGCTTGAAACTTACCGTTGGGTCAGAGGCACAGTGTGAATTTCTGCCACCCAGAAGGGTTTGCCGTCTCTCATTAACGAAGATGTCCACATGCTTGAAATGATTCGAATCATTCTGCTAAAACATCTTCTCACTCAAAAGGTCTCTCTACAGCCTGCCCCCGTGCCTGAAAGACCCACTATTAGACAATTCTCTCTTATGGTTAAATTCTGCTGACTTACGGAGTCCCAGTGTAAGATACAACAGCAATACAGTATTCAATCTCCTTCTGAAAAATTTGAGATGAATTTGAACTCTGAATAGTGACCATAAACATGAACAAAACTTATGACAACTGAGCAATGACGAGGTTTTACATTGTAAGTAAATAAATTTGACATTTAATTCTTGCACAATTACATTTTCTCCATGGTGATGGAGAAAGAAGAGAAGCTAGTCTTGCATTTTGTACTGTCAACCTGAACAACAGACAGAGAGGCTCGCTAGAAGAAAATGATATTTATTTTGGAATGTGCATGCCACAGTAAACTATGTATGTATTCAGGGAAGTAAAGGAAGACAAAGGTTTTTAAAAGAAAAATGAGGAGAATTACATAATAGTTTTGCGATAATTACACGGATCAACGGCAAGGGTGGCGCCACTCTGAAGTTGGACAGGCAGTTGCTTGGCAGATGTCCTCATAGAAGCGTATGTTTGTGCAAGATTGCGATGGCCTTTGTGCAAGGTTGTGGTTTTTGCAGTGTCTTTCGTGATAGTTCTTGTTGTCAGGTATTTGTGCATAAGAACCCTCCCTTCGTGGCTTTCCCTGGCTCCATTTTTTGGGGTTTTTAACGGAAGTGACTCTGTTTTGATTCTGACAACTTTCACGGCACTGAGTGAGGATGGAAGGAAGAGAGTTCTATGAAGGGAAGCAAACCTCACTAGATCCTTGGACATCCGCGGGATGGGTGGACTTCAGAGCCTCCATCCCTGGAGATGACGGGGACTCAGAAAGGTCCTCTTGGTCCTGCCTCAGAAGCTAGGACCCCCACAGCAGAACAGTCCTCAACTCAGGGCGGGAACAGGATATCAAGAGACTTCCTCCCTTCCCTGAGGGACGAAGCTTGCTCCTGCTGAAGGTGTACTGTCACACAAAAGCCATCAGCCTCGCACCAGGTCCTAGATCCATAAACTCTTCTTCCCCTCTACTTCTATGTTGCAAATTTTCAAATTTAAAAGTTGATAAAAGGCGGGCGTGGTGGCTCATGCCTGTAATCCTAGCACTCTGGGAGGCTGAGGCGGGCGGATCGTTCTGAGCTCAGGAGTTCGAGACCAGCCTGAGCAAGAGCGAGACCCCATCTCTACTAAAAATAGAAAGAATATAAATTGGACAGCTAAAAATATATATAGAAAAATTAGCCGGGCATGGTGGTGCATGCCTGTGGGCCCAGCTACTCGGGAGGCTGAGACAGTAGGATTGCTTGAGCCCAGGAGTTTGAGGTTGCTGTGAGCTAGGCTGACGCCACGGCACTCGCCCCAGGCAAGAGAGTGAGACTCTGTCTCAAAAAAAAAAAAAAACAAAAGTTGATAAAAAGCAGTACAATAAATACTCACACACACTCTCTCTACAGTCAACCTGGAATGACCCCCTCCTCCTAGAACAAACCTCCACCTGGATTCAGCAATTGTCAACATATTTGGCACAACTATTCTCCCCCTCTCCCCCTCTCTCCCATTACTGGAAAATGAGTGCGTACATCATAACGTCTTACTCCTAATTACTACAGCAGACACCCCCTGAGAAAAAGAATATTCTCCCGGGAGCCACAACAGCATTATCACAACCAGAAGAATTAGCAATAATCCCGTTGTGTCATCTGAGAATCAGTCCATACTTCAATGTCTACAGTTATCCACGATGTCTTTTATGGCTGTGTCTCTTTGACTTTTTTGAACAGGGAGCTAATAGAAGTTTGCACCTTGTTTTTGGGTTTTGTGTCTCCTTAGTCTCTTCATCTAAAACAGTCTCCCGTCTTCTCCTATAAACACTGACCTTTTGGAGAATCCAGGCCAGTTTCCTTGCAGAATGTTCCACCTCCAGGAAATGTCCAGTGACATAGCTTGCTGTAATTTAACTTCCCTGTCCCCAGGGTTTCCTGTAAGCTGTGAGCTGGGTCTGAGGCAGAGGTGCTCCCAACCTCCAATGGTATTGGAACTCTTCTCTCTGTAGAACGGTCTCTGGCACTTGCATTCCCAGATCACATAACTCTTCTGAATTTGTGATTTGCTGTTTCCCGAGCACACACATCCTACTTCTCTCTGTGTCTTTCCCCGTCTCTGGGAGTGGGTGAACCACACGGGCAGAGGCACCAGTTACAAGTGAGTCCCTGGAAGCATTGCTGGGCTCTGTCTTCTCACGCATCACGGGGACACAAGTCACATCAGTAGCTTGGGAGCAAAGGGGAATATTGGATCCCTAAGAAGAGCCTCTCTGACCCCTGGTCCCTTTCAGCCTGACCCTGCTGGTGGGTGAGCAGAGCATTTTCTCCACGTGACACCACCTCCAAGCTCCTCCGTGGGTGTGGCTGTCCTGAGTCCACAACCACATCGGTGGGCAGGGTAGGTGTGTCATGTGTATAGCCCTATGACACCACTAAACTGATCTTCAGCCCCTTCCCCAAGGTCCTGCTGTTAAAAAACTGAGTCTTCTCATGAAAAAGTGAGTGAGGCAGTAAACCAGATTAAGCAGGCCAAGTGAGGCAATAAAAAGAGCTGATTTCTGAGGAATCCTGGAGGTACTAGCTCACTGTCACTTAGATCTGAAAATGGAATGTAGATTTTCCACATGAGGATAGCGGGTGTCTCACACGCTGTAAGAACACCAGCCAACATGGGCTGAACACGTGCCGCAGGCCGAGCACTGACTGAGGACGTGATTATCCCACTTAAAGCCGCACGGCGTATGAGTTAGGTGTGACTATCATCGCTAAAGTGGAGGCACAGAGGGGTTATGTAACTTTCTCTAGGCCACACAGCAATTATTAATAATTGGATGAGCTGAGATTCAAACCCCAGCATTATCAGATTCACGACACTGAGCGTTAGCCGTTGTCAGTGACTTTTCCGTGTGGCCCAGGGGAAAGTATCTGGGAAGGAAGAAGCTATCACCAAGCTGCTCTGAGGCCAGCACCCATGTGGGACCCCCAACCTGCAGGCTGCTTGGTGGCCTGACCTGATGCTCTCTGAGACCCCCCGATGGGACACCTCTAACCTGCCCAGATACTTGTCATTTCTATGTCTTGGTAACATTTCAAGTCCTCACACATTAAAAGCATGTAACGAATATCACATGTACCCCATAAATATGTAAAATATTTTGTATCAATAAAAAAAACTTAAGGAACTCTGAATAAACTGTGGGCTTTTAGTTCATATTTTAAAAAATCCTGCCCAGCTACAGCTGGAGGCACGGAGTGAGCAAGTCAGTGTCTGGAAATCTATTCCTCATCAAAAGACGCAAATGAAGCCTTCGAAGATGACCAAGGGACGTGGCAAGCAGCTGGAAATCTGTGCAGACATCGGCAGATCCACGGCCCTCCCCTCTTACTCCTGTCCCCTGGATCTGCTAACTCTATACTTGCCGTGACACCCTATACAATCATTTAAGGGGCAGGTGCACTGAGATAAAGACAACAAGTCGAGTCTTAATCCATGCCTTATTTATGACCCTCTAAGCAGCTGTTAGCCCTGCCAACCCCCACAAATGTGAAAACATCAGAGGAGCCTGGCCTCGCTCAGGGTCCAATGCCAGGTCAATGCGGGAACGGCAGAATGTCCCTGCTGTCCACACATCCATGCGATCCGTGCCCTCGTGGACAGGGTGAGAGTCTGAGCTGTGTCTAGACGCCAACGTCGGTGTTTCTTCATTGACAGGCTCATTCATAAACAAGCCATCTCTTACCCCACCTTGGTGGGTTTCCTCCCAAGCCACCTGCTTCGTGAAACTCCCTGGACGGTGGAAAGGGTTGGGTGGAAGGACACAGTAACCCACCAAATACGCTGAATCCCAGGCCTCCTCTTGCAGCCGCAGGTATCTCCGCACAATGTGTCTTGTAACCTTTTTGCTAATAAAAGATTGAAATAGGAGCACGTATGGAAGAAATGCAAATTGAAACAAAGAAGACGCTTTTTTTAACATACCAATTGGCAGAGACTTAAAAATTTAATAAAACCCAAGATAGGTGAGAATGTAGGGAAATAATCTTTTTCACAGATTGGTAGCCAAATATGAAAAGCTCTGTGAAGAGCATTTCGTAATATCCATAAAAATTTTTATGGACGTAGCCTTTGACTTGGTGACTCCACTTCTAGGAATGAATCATCCAGATAGATTGCACAAGTGTGTGAAAGTATGTGAATAAAGAACTTTCACTGCAACATTGTACATTTTTTTAAAAAAAACTAGATACAACTTAAATGTCCACGAATAGGGACTAATATATAAAGCACATCTATCTATAAAAAGAATACATGCAGCTATTAAAAAGAATAAGCCGGCCGGGCGCGGTGGCTCACGCCTGTAATCCTAGCACTCTAGGAGGCCGAGGCGGGCGGATAGTCCTGAGCTCAGGAGTTCGAGACCAGCCTGAGCAAGAGCGAGACCCCGTCTCTACCAAAAATAGAAAGAAATTAATTGGACAGCTAAAAATATACATATATAGAAAAAATTAGCCGGGCATGGTGGCGCATGCCTGTAGTCCCAGCTACTTGGGAGGCTGAGGCAGTAGGATTGCTCGAGCCCAGGAGTTTGAGGTTGCTGTGAGCTAGGCTGATGCCACGGCACTTGCCCCAGGCAAGAGAGTGAGACTCTGTCTCAAAAAAAAAAAAATAAATAAATAAATAAAAATAAAAAATAAAAAGAATAAGCCAATCTGTATGTGCTGAAATAAAATATGCCAAGATATATTATTAAATATATACTAATTATTAAAAAAGAAAGTCATAATAGTGAATACATATATAAAATATGTTTAAATATGTATTTTCAATGTATGTGTGCATGGAAAACTCTGGAAAGATATACAAGAAACTATTAACAGTGGTTGTCTTTAGGTAGTGAAGGGGTGTAAGGGAAAAACCTTTTATTTTTCCTCTTTTATACCCTTCTCTTCTATTTGAAGTTTTTTAATGGGCATGTACCACATTTATGATTTAAAAAATTTTTTTTTGCTATTTCCAACATTTTTATTTATTATTCTCCAGCTATCCTGCTGCACGGCTCTTTCCATAGCATCAGACATTTTAAAAATGTACATTTAAATAAAGTCCTCGTGTTTTCTCTGTGCTGCAGAAGTTCCGATTCCGCGTTTGTGATCACCAGGTTTCCAGGGAATTCTCCCGGGTCCGGCGACGCTGGGGTCCAGCCGCGGCCGGCTCCGCTCCGGCGTCCGGGCTGCGGTCCCGGCCCTTCCCTCGGGGCTTGCGGGACGCGACACGCGGAAAAGCGGCCTCGCTGCCGCGTCGCCCCCGGGCTTCCCGGAGCGGTGGCAGCGGCCGGGGACACGCGAGTGACAGCGCAGCTGTCGGGGCGCAGAGCTGGCGGGGCGGGGTCTCTGGGTTTCCTCCCGGGTGTGGGGACACCTGCCTGACGGCGCCACCTGGTGCGCGGCCCCGCCCCGTGTCCCTTAGTCCCCTCGCCTGGAACGACTGCGGCAGGAGGCCGTCTTCGCACTCGACCAACGACACTCCGCAGTCACCACCGAAATGACTGCATTTCTCGGTGTTCAGTGCTGGCCTTTTCCTGGGATTCGCAGTGATAATAGGCTGTAAGTAATAGTACTGCACGGTACTCACATAAGTAATAAGTCACCTCGGCAACTTTCCGACCCAAGAGAAGGGCCAGCGGGACAACGCCGCAGGGTAAGAGCGGGGAGGGGGACGCTGGGTCGTTTGAAAAACTCCTAAACTGGGTCCCACAACCTTCCTGCCTATGTCCCCTCGCCGCCCAACCATGGTGGGTAGATTCAGGGGAATCAGAATTAAACGCTCTTCCACCCTCATCCTGGTACCCTTCTGTTCCAAGGAGGTCGCCCTCAGGGGAAAACACGGACAAAATGCCCCCTTTGGGGCCTGATGCCTTGCTTCCCTTTCTTCTTTATTAAATAACAAAGGCAGGTGCAGTGGTTCCCACCTGTAATCCCAGCTAGTCAGGAGCCAGGGTGGGAGGATGGCTTGAGGCCAGGAGTTTGAGATCAGCCTGGGCAACATAGCAAGACCCCATCTCTGCAAAAAATGGGAAGAATCAGCTTGGGCATGGTGGCCCGGCCCATTGTCCCAGCTATGGGTAAGCTGAGACAGGAGGAGCCCTTGAGCCCAGAGTTGAAGCTGCAGTGAGTGAGCTGTGATGACATCACTGCCCTCCAGCCTAGGCAGCAGAGAAAGACCCTGTCTCCAATATGTAAAATTAGCAACAATTGACCCTTCTGGTTGCTGAAAAAGGCAGTCCCTGAGCCCTCTGTGCCCACCCGTTGACAATCCCTGTTGTAACACGCCTGGGAACCCCTAAACAATTGAGTTTTAGGGAAGGTGAATGAGAGACTCTCACTTATTAGGAGGATAAAGTCAAAAAGTCTTTATTATTGAGTCAGCTTTTAGACATAAGCCTAGGAGGGACAGGGAGACACAGGACCCACTGACCCTCCAGCTAGCTGTCCCTCCAGCCCTCTGTTTTGTTTGCAGCCTGCTCTAAACTGCTGATCACAGCCAAGTCCATACCCCTAACCCCATCCTCTCTCTGGGAATGCGGACTCCCCTAGCCAACGGTGTACTCCACAGCTCCTTTGGGGAACCGAGTAGACGTGACAACTTGGTGATTTCCCCAATGTGCACACACATGCACACACCCCACAACACAACCACAGAATCCAGTCTTCCCTATCTCAGTAAATGGTACCACCATCCCATCGCTGAAACCGAAAGTCTAAATTCATTCCTGTAGCAGAGATTATGGTCTATGTTTCATTGAATCCCATTTTCTGGTTGGTTCCTGGGCACGCAGGAAGGTTGCATTTCCCAGCCTCTCTGGCAGTCAAGTAGGGGCCGTGGGGTGTGGTGGAAACCGCACTCAGTGTTCCTGCTTCTCCTGCTCTGCCTCGGCATCCTGGGGACATGTGCCCCGAGCAGAACCGCTCTGAGGTGAAGGAGGTCCGGCTCCCCGGATCCCTGAGTGAGAAAGGCCTAAGCGAGTTCCCCGCAGTCCTCGTACAATGCACGGGTCCGTTCATGAGGGTGCGGCCACCATGACTTCCCCAAAGGCCCCACCTCTCAGTACCACCACAATGGGGATTCCCTTTCAACAGTGAAGTTTGGGGACATCCAGACCATAGAGGGGAGTGGCTTCCGCTTCACACCTGCGGGTGCAGGGAACGAAGCAGGGTCACTCCTCCAGGTGACAACAGTGTCCCACTGCTTCAGCCTGATGGGTATGTGGGCGTTTACGTGATTCGTGTTCTTTAATCTGCACGTTGCTTTTACATATGCTATTCTAAACGAATGACGTAGTTCACGATTCTTTTAAGCTTTTTTTTAAAGTCTTAAGACTGGTGCATCGCACTGGGTAGTCTGATAAAATGCTCGCACCAGCATTCCTGGCACGTCTGGGCATGTCGCATCGGGAACCACGCAAGCCCCCTGCATTTCAATTTTCTTTGAATATAAAATAGAGATTGTATTATAATAACATCTACCTCATACAGTTGTGGTATTAAATGAGATTATCTATGAGTAGTTGGTGCCCCCCGCCACCAAAAGTCACGTCTTCCCCAGACCTCAGAATATTACCATATTTGAAAATACAGTCTGGCAGTGTAATCTCTCACAGTATGGTCCTGCTAGCCCAGTGTGGGCCCTAGGTCCGATGACTGTTGTCCTTACAAGAAGAGGAGAGGACCACAGAGAGACACACACAAACAGGAAGGCCGTGTGGCAACGTGGTAGGGATCGGAATAGTTCAGCTACAAGCCGGGGACTGCCAGGGTGGCAGCAGCCTCAGGACTGGAGTAGTCAGGGAGGATTCCTTTCTAGAGCCTTCAGAGGGATTATGGCCCTGCCGACCCCTTGATTTTGGACTCTGGCCCCCAGAACTGCGAGAGAACAAATTTCTGTTGTTTTAAGCTACATAATTTGTGATACTTTATTACAGTAGCCACAGGAAACTCACACAGCAGGTAAATGTTTAGCCTCGTCCTTGGCACAGAGAAAACACTCACAATAATTCAGTCTTCTTAGGGAAATTCAAACTTCTGCACCCATTACTCTAACGGGAAACCTTCTCCGTTGCAGTCTAGACCTGCTCAGTATTTGCAGGGGTGCGTCCTGCATCGCATTTCACCTTGCAGCACAGTTACGGGAGTGTTTAGCTCCACAGGCTGGAAACAAAGCCCTCCTCAGTTTTGTGTTTCTGACAGCCCCAAGCACCGCGCTAAGAAACATTTGAGTGGTACCAGGGGTTAGGAGTAGTTCTAGGCGTGGGAGGTATAAAAGACAGCTATGATGGTGTCTCTGCCCTCCCTAAGCTGCAAGTTTGGGGGAGGGGACCATAGTAGACAGGAAGGGGGTGAGGGGAGCAGGGCAGGCAGGCTCACCCCACATGAGTACACGGAGAGACCTCACACAGGAGACCACCTTGTAGCTGAGGCTCCAAGCATTCCCCAGCAGAGTTCCTGGGGGAGATCAAGCGAAGGCAGGGCTTCCAGGCGTGTGCGAAGACCTGGTGGGCACTAAGGAATTTGAACTCTATCCCACAGAACCGAGGAGAAACCACAATGTAATTACATTTAAATAGAGTCTTTGGGGGCAGTGGCCAACTGTCATTCCTTGGAAGAAGCTTTTACTGAACAATCTCAACACCACAGGCATTGCCTTGGTGGCTGCTGGAGCGTTTGGGATCATCCCCTCTTTCCTGAGTCCTTGGGTCACCCTGAATCAAAGGGAAACTCCTGAACCTTCTTGCGTGCCCTGCCATGGCGATGTTGGAACATAGAATCCCAGGGTGGAAGCTAAGAGAGTAGGCGGACGGTTTCTGGGAGAGCCTGAAAGAAACAGGACGTGACCGGGGGGCCTGCATAGAAAAGGTAGCTCGGAAAAGAGAAAGAAGGCAAATGAAGGCAAAGCGATTAAGTCCCCTCTCTCTGGGATCTTGGAAAAGACATGGGCCTTAGAAGAGAATCTGGCTTCTCCCCACCCTGGGAGTTCTGGGAAGGAGAGATGAGAGAGATCGGACCAGAGCTGAGAATCAACTAAATGCTGGAAGAGAATTCCTAGCCCACCCCGTGACGCAGCACAGACAGCGCGGTCTCGAGAAGGCCACTGGGATGGACCCCGGCCGGGCCCCACACCTCGTCCATGCAGCACCTCCAAAGGTGAGCGGCTTTGCCGACTGAGAATCCCCAGGAATCGGTACTCTATGTACCATACTCACAATTTCACATTTGTGTATCATAGTATTCTCTACTCACTAAATGTTTTTTTAAATCAATGTTTTTGTTGAGGTGTAATTTTAGTTCATTAGAATGCGCCTATTTAAAATGTACTTTCGATGAGTTCTGACAAGTTTACACACCCAAGATACAGCACATTTCCTTCCCCTCAGAAAACCCTCTGGTGCTGCCTCCCGGCCGGTCCTGTTCCGCCCCAGCTCTAGGCAACCCTGATCTGCTTTCTGTCCATAGAGATTAGATTCGTCCTTTCTGGAATTTCACATGAATGAAATCATACAGCACACATTCTTCTGTGGGTTTGGCTCCTTTCGCTCAGCATAACGTTTTCGAGATCCGCCCACGGCATGTGAACATCGGTCGTTCACTCTGCTTCTATAGTTGACTGACCTTTCCTGTACGAACGTAGCTCAATTTGTTTATTCACCTGTTGGCGGAGTTAGGGCAGTTCCCACTTTTTGGCTATTGTGAATCAAGCTTCTATGAACATTCGTCTACACGCCCTTCTGTAGACATATGTTTTCATTTCTCCTGGGTAAATATTAGGAGTGGGATTGTTGGGTGTATCTTTCACTTTATAAAAAAAAATTGCCAAATTGTTTTCCACAGTGTTTGCACAACGTTGTTTTCCTACCAGCGACATACGAGAGGCCCATTGCGCTACCTCTTTGCCAACGCTGGCTTTGGACTTGGCATGCCTTTTTCTTTTCAAACATTCTAATGGGATATAGTGCAGTGGTTTCTTTGGGACTTTTAATTTGCATAACTAATAATACTGAGCATTTTTCATGTGCTAATTGGCCATTCATATAGCATCTTGTATGGAATGTCTCTTCAAATATTTCACCCATTTTTATTGAATTGTTTCTTATTAAGTCCTAAGAGTTCTTAAATATCACGGATACAAGTACTTCTGTTATAGCTGTTGCAGATACAGCCATGTGACCCGCACGGTGGAAGGACTATCACTTCCTCAATTACCTTGGCATCTTTGTCAAAAATCAGTTATCTGTATATATGTGGGCCTATTTCTGGACCTTCTGTTCTGTTTCTTTGATCTATATGTCTAGTCACACACCAACACCGGATGTCTTGATTCCTACAGCTTTCTAGTTAGTCTTAAACTTAGGTAGCATAAATCCTTCAACTTCGCTCTTCTATTCAAAGTTGTTTCCCTCAGCAACATTTTGTAGTTATCACTGTCCGGGTTCTATCTATATTGTTCAACTTGACCCTAAGCATTTCATGGTTTTCGACGCTACTGTGAAGGGTGCTGTTTACTGTAACTTCGATTACCAGCTGTTCCTTCAGAGTTCATTAAATGTTTTATTATGACCTTGTCCCATTTTTTAGTCATTAACAAAAGTACTGAGCAGAGGGCATATGCTGTCCAGAAGTTCTCTTGGAACTACCCAGAGAAAAGCGTGCATGGATGGAAATGCATGCTTCCCTAAGAGGAAGTCCTCAAACAGATGTGGGCTGAGATCAGAAGGAACCCTGAAAGGCAATTTAGCGGAGTTCAAATCCAGTTAGTCTGGCTCTGTGGGAGAGGAATGCAATGTCTTCTAATAGCTGCTCACAAAGTTGGGGGGGCAGGGAAGAGCATAGTCTTACCGTTAAGCTTCTCAGAAATTCCTTTGCGATTTCTCAGACTCTTCAAAGATTCTGATGGTCAATCCTCAAGCATTTGTCCTCCCTCCTGTTCCTGCTCTGATAACGGCTGTGATCTGGAACCAACTTATTGATGGGAGAACAGTGTATCTCTCAGGGTGTGGAGGCAGAAAATAGATCTGAATGATACGGGTCATTTGGAAGATGGGTACCCTGAAGAAAAGTCATTCTGAACCTGTAATTCCTGCCCTGAAGCTATTGTTTTCTACAATTTGCAACTGGTTCTGGTGGGAATACTTCAATCCCGGTGGAAATGCCCCAGAGGTGGTACCCTGTGTAAGTCATTGTGAAACAGTGAACACATGAACCAACAAACAATTTTGGAAAGAACCGTAACCTTAGAAACAGTCCACAGTGCCCTGTGGATATGGTTTGGGGGCTTTTGGTGGGACGGGCTGTGAAGAAGAGGGAGATGGCGGTAAACTCTGGCGTGTTCGTGCAGCGCCAATAATGTCTCAGATACACACGGGAGGGAACAAAGCAAAGAAACCAGGTGGAGAACCAAAAACACCTGCCTCCTGTCCACCTGTGGTGGCAATGACACTGGCCAGGATGACCCAGAGCTACTACCTCTTAGCTGGAGCTGCGGGGCTGGACCTGTCTACCAATTAATGACATATAGGAACATTCACGTAGACTAAAGATTCCTCTGCATTAGCCTAATGAGAAACAAAAGAACCTTTTTATCTAAGAATGTGAACCCTCTTTAAATTATCAGGCCCAAAGAGGCATTAAAATGAGATAGAAGTCACATCTCATCCCCCTGCTCCCTTGATCTAAGTAATCATTTCAAAGCCACCTGCTATATGACTCTAGACTGAGTGTCGCCACTAAGCAGCCACATGTTAACCTAACGGTGCCATACGCTGGGCACCATAACTCACACCCTACAGTTCAACATCGTATATAGCCCATCACTAATCAATGCTATTTCTGTAAACCAATGCAAATGCCTGAAAAACAACGTTTGTAATCACCTCCTTCCTGATTGGTCCTTTTTTCTTTAAAAACTCGAGCCTCTCCTTCCTTCTCTGGAGTACTTCCCAGTGTTTCTTTGGCTGCAGTCCTCAATCTTGGCCCAAATAAACCCTCTATACTAATTTTGCTTCAGTTTCCTTCTTCAGCTCAATACTAACACTCTCCTACTCATCCTTCTGAGCTCATCTCAAAAAGCAGTTAATCAGTGAAATCTGTTCTCAGTTACCTGCATTTGTAGCTACTTCCCCTCTCTGCTTATACAGAACTCGGTTTTTGCGTTTTCTAGGATAAATCGTAACTATTTCGCTCGTATGTCTCCCTCCCCCCTACTATACTGGAGGCGATCTGCTTCGATAGTTAATCTTCATCAGCACCTCGAATTTTGCCTCTGAGCTTCATTCTCCTAAAATCCACCTGCCTTTTCTGACATCATTATTTGGGTCCCTCAAAGGGACTTTGAACTCCAAGTATCCAAGTCTGAACTCACGACATCTCTCTTTTCCAGTGTTTGCTCTGTCTTGGTGAACAGCTTCTCTGTTTCTCTAGTTGAACACGCCAGAAATGTACAGTCATCCTCGACATCCACGTCTCCTTGCCCACATCACTCAGTCATTTCACTTCCTACACACAGAATTCTGGAATCACTTCATGTCCGTCCGTTCTTGCTGTCATCGCCCTATGCCAGGCTTGCAGAATCCTCTTCTGCACTCTTGCAGCGTCCTCTCACTGATCTCGCCACGTGTGTCCCAGCCTGCCTCCAACACAGTCCCCCACTGCAGCCTCCAGCGTGATCTCTAGAAAATGCAAGAATGACCTGTCACCGCGCTGCCGGTCACCCTTCAGCACCTTCCTTTACTCTTGGGGAGAAGACCCAAGTCTCTAACATCTCCTACCAATCCCGCCTGGTCTCGGGCTACCCACCTCCCCCGCATCTTCCTCCCACCTGCTCCACTGCACGAGCCCCTTTTTCTTTTCTTCCTTCTTGTAGCTTTTTGTTTTGAAATAATTTCAGACATACAAAAATGTTGCAAAAATAGGACAAAGATTTCCTGTGTACCTTCGCCCGGCTTCTCCAATTATGAACATATTACGTAACCACAGTACTACGATCAAAACCAGGAAGTTAACATCGAAAGGCAATACTATCGACTAACCGAAGACTTGTCTGAATTTCACAGGTTGGTTCAGGGTGCAGTCTGTGACTCGTCATCGCATGTGGGTGTCCTGACTCCTTATTCCCCTTCAACTTGGAGCATTATCTCAGTCTCCTTTTGTCGTTCATGACCTTGACGATGTTGAAAAACACAGGCCACTTTTCCAGTAGCGTCACCCTCAACTTGGGTTTGCCTGATGTTTTCTTATGTTTAAAGTAAGGTTATACATATTTTGGCAAGAATATCACCCCAGTGATGTTGTGTTCTTCTCAGTGCATTGTAGCAGGAGGCACGTGATATTAACGTGCCTCATTGCTGCTGACGCTAAGTGGACTTTGATCTCTTGGTTAGGATGGTGTCTGCAAGCTTCCGCGCTGTAAAGTTACTCTTTTTGTTGGGGTAGGGAAGATATTTCGAATCTATGTAATTATTCTGTTTCTCATTGTACTTTTATCCACTGATTTTAGCATCAGTTGAAGATTCTTGCATGCAATCATTATTACTGTGGTGCCTGCCAAATGGTGATTTTTCTATTTAAATCATTTATTCATTGATATTCTACTGTAATGAATAGCTTTCCTTCCTTGCTAATTCATTATTCAATCATCTAATATCATTGTGGACTTGGGGATATTTATTTTATTCTACAGGTTATAATCTATTTCTATCATTATATATTTTTATTGCTCAAACTGTCCTAAATTGTGGCCTTCCCCTTTTCATCGCCCTAAGAGCAATCTGCCATAAGGCCTTTGAACATGCTGTTCCCTTAGCCTAGAATAATCTTCTAACTTCCCCCATCGCCCTAATTCTTTGTGCAGTGAATCCCTTCCCAGCTTTAAGATTTCAGCTCCAATGTTGAATCTTCAGGGAAGCCTTCCCTGAGCCTCCTAGAAGTGGTTAGGGCCCCTATTATAAGTTTTCATAGCACTATTTACTTTTTCTTCATAGCACTTAACATTTCGAAATTAAACACTTCTTGTGTGAACATTTTTAAAGGAAGGGATTGTATCTGTTTTAGACTAGCACATTAATAAGCATTCTATAAATTATTCAGATTGAATAATGAATGAATAAGCTTAATACCTGGAAGTCGATGGGCTGAGATCTTTGCAGAATGAGGCCATCCTGCTGATTCATTTTTACTCCAAGAGAAGGCTCCCCCCCCCGCCCCCCACATATCTCCTAGATTCAGACAAGATGTGGTTGACAGACAGTTTGACGAGGTGAAGACTCATTTTAAAAAATTCACTGACTTCTCACTCAGTGACGTGGACCGGCCTAATGCTTATTTCCTGGATGGTCTCAGTTCCACACAGGTTATTTCATTTTATTTTTCTTTGTTTCTCGCAAAGGCAAAAAAACCCATTTGCTTCCATATCTCATGTTTGACCTCTCGTAACTCGTATGAGGAATGATTTGAATGTTTGATGCTGAGCTGTGGGGATGCGTAACAGGGTGCAGAGCTCTGCAAACTCCACTGGTCTCGGGGCCCCGATTGTCTGCCATGTTTTCTTCCTTTAGAATACGGTGAGTGACATATTTAGAAGTCAGATATTAAAGTTTACCCAAACCCTTAGGATCGGTTCCACACTCTGTTCAAACAGGATTCTCACTGAGCAGATTTCATTTTTAATTTGGAAACTTTAAATGCCAAGGTTTTCTGATATTTGAAGACAGAAAGGAGAGACCATAAAGATAGCAGACCTGCATTTAGCAGTCTGAATGTGATGCCTCCTCGGTGGCATCCTGATTGTTTTCTCACACTGCTTACTAGGGTTCTCAGGTGGCTGTGAACATTCCAGAGAAAACTCTCCTCACAGGTGATGGCAGCTAAGCGTGTCTGTGACCCAGCACAAAGGCCATGCCACCATGCCAGATCTTGGGGTTTTCAACCATGTGAGTCTGCCAGAGTTAGGAAAGGAATACAAGGAATTTTACTCGGAAAAGGACGGATTTCTCTAAGCTAAGTCCTCAGAGAAGCAAGTAAAGTTAGAGGGTTACCTGTCCATAAACAACCACATGTGTTAGCAAGTATGAAGGGTCTGAGATTTTATGCTCATTGCAAGCTAACAAGGTAGCCTGCCACAGTTTGATGAACACTGGCAGGAGACAGGCAACTCCTAGGTCAGAGACAGAGGACAGGTTATTACTCACAGCAATAGCGGTACCCAGAGCGTGAGAATTTTTGCACCACACGCACCGATTCCCACAGGGCAATGACAGCTGCACACACAGTGAGTTGCGCTGCAGGAGAGGAACTCTGCACTTAATAAGGACCCCGAGTCTTTTACAATGGGCGTGGAGCACGCCTCCTCTGCCCGGAGGGAGACATTGTCCTCACCACACGGGACAGCGAGCATGCCTACCTTGGCTCCAGAGAGCAATGCCATCTCCACCTTCCAAAGCGGTAGGCAAACCTGCTCTTTGCTCTGGAGGATATACTATCTCTATCCTCCAAGGCGATCTGCTATATAAGCATCTTGGAAAATATAATTTGGCACAAAAGGCAGTTGGTGCATTGATCAGAAAATGTGCAGAAACATATGAGAACCTTGGGGACTTGCACTCCCATGGCATGTTTTTCCCTTTCTCCTCTCGTCAAAGTCCCACTCTGCGTGTGTGCGTGTGTGTGTGCATGTGTGTGTACCTAAATGCTCTGATCTCTTTCTGACGACTCCTACAAACTCCTTAGTACGTTTACCTGTTTTCATGTGGCAATCTGCACTTATACACGTCCTTAGACAAGTGCCAGTAGGTGCAACTGCCTAGGAATAAAGTCATTTTGTGGCTGTGGGCAGATGGGAGGAGCCTTCACCACTTCTGCTTTCTCACATCCACGGGGGCTAGAGATGACGTGTGACAGCAGGCCCGGAACGCAGCGAACACTCACTGGATGTTAGCTACTGTGTCAGTCAAAAGATGCTAGGCTTTTGCTGTAGTAACAAATTATGTCAAAATATCGAAGCGTGTTTTGTTCTTTACCACGCTACTTACTCATTGCGAGTAGCTCTTTTCGGCCTTGGCCTCCCCCAGGGCCCAGCCTGACAGCATTGCTGGCCCTGCGAGAGGAAAGGAGCTCTTTGCAGAAACTAGCACAGGCCATTAAACGCTCTGGCCCAGAAGTCACACATGCCGCCTCTGTGCGCGGCCCACTGGCTAGCTCCGGTGGCATGGCCCCAGCAAGGGAGCCAAGAAGTACGATGCTACCATGTGTCCAGAGCGACAGAACAGTAGGGGAGCAGCAGGATGATTACTGTAGCTTTTGTTATTATTATTAAAAGTTATAACGAAAACATGTCCTGTGGCAGAGGACATCCCAATCGCCTTCTTGGCAGACTTCCTACCTTCTCTTCTTTTCTTTTCTTTTTTTTTGGTAATAGAACTCAGTTTTGCTCAGGTCTCCCCCCGATCTCTGCCCCCAAAGTCAGCAGCCTCAGGGGAACATGACCAACACCCTCAACTCTAGGGGCGGGCCTGGCTGGTCGATGGCTCTGTCCTCTCCCTCTCTGGTGATCAGTTTAGGGACGAGCACATGTGACTCAGGCAATGGCACACTTAAAAAAGAGGCTTCACTCAAGCTCCCATGGGCTCGGGGGGATTTCTTTCTCTTCCTTCTTAATGAGCTTCCAGAATTGACTTTTCTTTCTTCTTGCGGACATTGCCAAGCACAGCCATAAGGCCTAGGACCTCCTGTCACCTGACTGAGGATGAAGCTCCCAAAAAGAGCCTGCAGGGAAAACAGACCTAGCACCCCTGGACTGAGTGAATCCTAACACTCTATACTTCCCATTATAGAGTCTCGCTCTGGAAGCCAGCGTGAAGAGGATTTTGTTACTTTTAGCTGAAAGCAACCCGACACTGCTATCTTCCTGATAACTTTGGGAAAGAGGAGCGGTGTGTGGTGGGGGAGGGGCAGCGCTGGGACAAGCGGTGCTGCGGGTGGCCACAATCCGAAAGTGTACGTGATGTCTAAGGTTTGCCACCAAACCTATCCTCCTCCACCCCTGCAATCTGAGCCTCGAGCTCTGGCAACATGGGCATTTTGCTGGCCAATTTTGCAGCCCTGGTCTTAATCTCTTAGAAAAGATCTATTACACTGTCTGGAAGAAAGCACCGCCCTTAAGACCTCTGATTAACCCCAGATCTTGATCTGCAGCACAGATTTCCTGCTGGTTTTCTCTGAGCCCTCTTGAAGGATATGCTTGTAGGGTTTAACTGCAACTTCTGGGTCAAGGTCATAAGCTACTCCTGGAACTTGTCTGCAAGCCTCCCAGTTCTCTCAGCTGAGCTGTTGCACACAGACAGGGGCCAAGCAGGGGAGGGCGGCCCTCTCAATTTCCATAAGGTCCAGCCTTGTGATCCCCTTGGGTGGATTCTGATGAACTTTATGTCATAACTAAGCAAGTCTGTTGGCTTTAATTTTCTGGAGTTAGGTTTCTTTACGCCTTTTCTTATGTTATCTGCTCCAAGGCATATCAGGTTAGAGTCCGAAGGCATGTCTTAGATCGGCATCCGCAGCAGGAAAGAACTCGGCAAGGCGCTGACTCTGTTGCCAGCCTTTTATTTCCTGTGTTATTCTAGTTTATACTGAAAGGGAGAATTACTTATTTTTTTTATCCTGCCACATTAAATAAAATCCTAGTTTATAGGTAGGCACGTTTTATAAAGAAGATAAAAGGGCTGATTTTAATAAGCAGGGGGAACTAATAAGAAAAGTCTTCTCTCTGCAGTAGCTCAGCGAAAGAACAAAAGCAGGAGGATCTTCAGCGCGGAAGGACTATTATCCTCGGTATGATCAACAGCCAGCTGTTCGCTGTCTCGCCCAGAAACAGAAGTGGAGGAAACGGGCTTCACTTGCAGCATATGGGCTTTGGCTTACACTGGGCTTGAAAAGAAGTTCAGGAAACTCGAAACAGCATAAATCGTTGTCCGTGACAGTGACACACCACTGTTGCAGCGAGCGCCAGTGTGGGGAGTGTACCATTCCAGGGGTCACTAAAAGGAGTAAGACTGGCTCTCATGTGTCTTGTGAAAGCAGGAATAATCCTACCAGACCAATGTTGCAGCACGTAAGGGTGGTATGTTCAAGGTCACACAGGTGGCTTTGTGCTGGCGTAGAAATGAATGCCTGCTACCTGAAGCAAATGACGAATGGAACAAGACCCCGGAAATGCTAGAACCACTTCCTGAGGTTTTCTCTCTACCTTTCCGCCTTTCTTTACCATCTCACTTCTACCTACCTGTCACAGCTGAGCCCCTTGCCGGTGGCCCCAGACATGCTTCCTGTGTGCTTTGCACAGGGCTGCGCAGAGCAGCTTTGGGTTCCACTGACGGTGGGTAGCGGAAGATCAGCTAAGCAAGTCTAGGGACTCTGGGCACTGCTTAGAAAGGAAACCCAGGGCAAATGGCGAATTTCCTTTCAGCCGGTGCAGTGGAGGTCAGCTGTCAAAAAACTGACAGTCTATCAGGAAAAGCAACGTGGACATCCTCAGACTTCATCTGTTGGTGACTGTGAATAACATCCATTTCCTCTGTTATCTCAAATACAAAGATGCCAGGCTATAACTTTCTACCTAGTGTTTTGTATAGGGCCTAAAGGTCTCAGTGAAAATTTGTTGCAATAAACAAGAGAACGGCTTGTGATGAGGCATGAAGAGACATGCCAGCACCCACAGACTGGTGACCACGTTGAAAAAGTCTGAAGAGGCTTTCATTCAAATAGCTGACTCAGGGAGGGGACGATGGCCAAAGTTTTAATTCATAGTAACTAAGAAAAGTCAATATTTATTAATCGCTTACTATGTTTGAGGTGTTGAGAAGGAGGTACTATTCTTATCTCTAGTTTATAGATGATTAATACATATTATATTAATAGATTAAATAACTGGCCCAAAATAACACAGCTCTGGACCCAAGCAGGCTGGCTCTGCAACCCTCAGAGGATGGAGAAGCAGAAAAACAATGGTGCTAACCCAGAACAACAGGAGCCAGGAAGGAGGAGGTGGCGGGTGAGGCAGAAGCCAAGTCCAGGTGCAGGGAAAGGTTGCTTCACGATGAATCCTATATGTTGTGGCTAAATCCTTTTTATAGGCTCTTTGGCCGTCTCTTACTATGAGGGCCTGAAAGAGTGTTCTGTGACTTGGGGTATGCTTTTTATAACGCCGTTGATCAAAAATGGTATGGTTCTCTAATTTGGGAGACTCTGATCCACATTCAGCCACTTTCCTCAGAGGATGAAGTTTGTTATCAGTTTTAATAACCAGAAGAAAGTTGGTAGCGCCAAGAGAGGCAGCAGCATAAAGGAAATAACTGCATGGTCTCCTGTAACAAAACTTTGAAGGAGATCAGTGACTTTTGCTAAATTAGTTCTGCTCTATCTATATTTTTAATTTTTATCAAAACCTTTGGTTATATATGCATCATGGTAACCAAACTACTGTAAGTTGTCAAGGTATTAAAGAAAAGTTTATTGATTATAAAATTAGGCAGGACAAGGAGTGGAAGATGAAATATAGCTGTCCTAGTTCATTTTGCGTTGCTATAATAGAATATCTGAGACCGGCCGATATATAAAGAAGAGATGTTTATTTGGCTTATGATGCTAGTGGCTGTAAAGTCCAAGAGTGGGCAGCTGCATCTGGTGAGGGGCTCAGGCTGCTTCCACTCATAGCAGAAGGCGAAAGAGGGGAAGGCACAGGCAAAGGGATCGTACGGTGAGAAAGGAAGCAAGGGAGAGAAACTGAGGAAGCTAGACCCTTTAACAACTGGCTCTTATTGGAACTAATCCATCCCCGTGAGAGACAGAATGACTCACTCCCACAGAAGGACATTAATCTACTCCTGAGGACGCACTCCTATGACCTGAACACCTCCTGCTATGCCCCACCTCCCAACACCGCCACACTGGGGATCAGATCTCAACATGGGTTTGGATGGGAACAAACCATGTTCAAACCACAGCAATAGCCGAAGAATCTTCTTTGTATTTAGGAAAAAAATACTCAACTGACACCCATCTAATTTAGTTTCAATGGTTGAGACATGGCCAGCGTTATAAATAATATCAAAGAATATTTCAGCCTCCAGGAATTTTTCAAAACAACTTTTTTTTTGCCAACTCATCCTGGATTTTTTTTTTCCCAAAATCTCCAGAAGAAGAAGAAGAATCTGGAAACCATTTTAAAGTTTTGTTAAAACTCAAGCTTGCCATAGTTTGATTTCTTTCAGATTTTGTCCATTTTCCAAATCTAAAATATAATTCTGTAATAATGCTCACGGCCAAGTGTATTTCTGTTTAAAAGTAGGAGAATAGGGAAGTTGTCTTTTAGAATTTCTTTTCTAATTTTGGCTGCCTCTGGTCCACCCCATTCATCTTCTTTTTTAAAAAAAA
The DNA here is from genome assembly GCA_004363605.1 of Indri indri. NCBI lineage: Eukaryota > Metazoa > Chordata > Mammalia > Primates > Indriidae > Indri > Indri indri. Next base: position 69,057 of record RJWJ010004947.1, read on the forward strand.
ATCTCATCTATGATGAAATTAAAAACCTCACCCTGGCCCAAGTTTCAATTCTTCTCATCTGCCCAGACCATAATAACTCAAGCAATGAAAAAAGAAATAGTAGCAATAATATGCATTTTTCATTTACATGGCAACCTTCTTTTACAGATTTTAAGTTTTAGACTAGGGAGCGAGAACACTGTCTTCTAAATATCTGTGGGCTGTATCTAGGCTTCTTGGTTAACAACATTTAATATGGATGGAAATAGTTGGCATAACTATCCAGGTGAGAGTTTTCTAAGGGCCACTTGTTGATTTCCTTTGTTGCACAACCTATCTCGTTTATGCCCCTCTCAATGGGCCTTCCAGAGTCGGGACTGTCAGAGATTAGAAAGCTCAGCCTCTCAGCTGAACGCACTGTTTGGAGATCTTCAGATCACTCAGGGCTTCTCACAGCTACAACTTGAACACAGAGAAAGCAGTACTCTTATTTCAGCAAAGGTTAGTTTAATAATATACTTTCCATCTAGGAATATTTGAGATAGAAACTGGGTTAGGAAACCCCATGTCCCTGTACCTCCTGCTCCTGTTTGGGAACCTTAGGGAACAGCAGCTGTGTCTGGCAGCAAACCAGGCCCTGCTTCTCTTCTGTATCTTGTATCTTCTGTATCATTTCTTCTTGCGCCCCAAGAGACTCCAGCCGGGGGGACTTCCCATGCCCGTCTTGCACCATGTTGACCATCTCCAGGCCATAAAAGTTTTATGTGGCACCTACTGTTTACAGACGGAGCCCTGTGTTTAACTCTACCAACTCCTTGATGAAAAGCCTGGCCCAGAGGATCTCTTTCCAGCAAATGTTCTTTGCTATCTGCAACCCTTTCCAACATCCCTGTAAGTGTGCGTTCTCCGGTGAGCACAGCTCCAGCACTATCTAAGGCAGTTGTGGCTCTAACCTTTGAACCATGACCCACTGGAAGAAATACTTTTGAGGACACAAAAACCTTTACACACACACACACACACACACACAAACACAACTCATAAAGATCATGAACCGAAACAAAAGTTCCATGAAAACAATACTTACTTATTAATATTTAGGATGCGCTTTAGTGTTTTTACTTCTATTTCATCAAAAAACAAAAAATAAAAAGCTGGTCTTTACCCATAAAATTGATTTCAGGATCAGAGTCTGAAAAACTCCAAGGAATCCTGAATATTTAGGATTCATAGAAGCTAATTAGAGATTCTAAAGGATGACTCTATAGTTTAATTGGGAGAATGTTCATAAAGTATTATCAAAAAAGTGAAGATTGCTCCAAATAAGGTATTTGCAAACAAATGCTAAATTTGACCAGATCATCTGAATTTCTAAGAGTTCATTCGTTCATTAAAGCAAACATGCACACACACACATACATAAATTTTTTGGAGCATCAGGTTCAATCTTAAAACTTACAGAAATGAATACGGTCCTTCCTTGTCAGGAGCTCACAGCACACAGAAAAGTGACCCAGCGGTTATAGTTCAAAGTTCAAAGTGCTATGCTTGCCACCACATGGGGTGCAGTGGGAGCAGGGAGGGGACTCCAAATTCAGAAAAAAGTGGGTGGGCTTCCTGGAGCTGGCGACTCCTGGAGGACACTGGAAGGAGGGTGACACCTTCTCTCTGGACCAAGAGAGTCACAAGTGTTTGTGTGCAGAGAGCACAGACCCTCTTGAGCATGCAGGACGTCGTGCACAAGCGTCCTCTGTGGCTGGAGCAAAGGGTGCAGACACGGGGCGTGCACGTTTTCCTGACGCATCCAGGACGGCCACTGGGAGGTGCTAAGAAGCACAGCAGGTCACCAGGTTTCTGCTTCAGAAAGAGCAGTGAAGATGTGTGTGGGGGACACTGGCTGAGGTGCAAGGCTACAGCAGGGGTCAATCAGGAGCCAGAGGAGAAACAGTACAAAGGCCTGGGAGAGGGAGGCCTCTGGGAGGCCTTGGGGTCCCGCTCGCAGGTGGACTGAAGCTGGTGACATGAGAAGAGTGAGGCAGAGAGTCACGTCTCTGCTGGTGCCCAGGTGTCCAGCAGGCAGGACCAGGGTGGCGTTTGTGCTATCTACTCAGATGGGGAATACAAGGGGGACAAAACTGGGGGACCAGTTCAATTATGGACATACATACGTACTGAGTTTGGAGTGGCTGTGTTGACCCAATAGCTGCTTGGACCTGGGGCTCGGGGAGAGGCCTGGCTGTGTCAGAAGTCAAGGGCTGGACGAAGCCACGAAGGAAGGATATGGAGCGGGACCAGCAGAGCACAGGGGTGAGACCTTGGGAGGGCCGCACGTGAAGGCAGATTACTGATGTGCTGAAGATCAGTTTTCCAGATGCCCCTGGTTAGTGTGTGGTCAGCACGGCAGCCTTCTCTCTGGCTTCCTCCCTGCCCAGCCCGGCTGTGAAAGCCGTCAGCACTCCCACAGACGGCAGGAGGAATGAAGAGCCTTGGACGTATGTCTCACCACAGTCCGTGCTTTGGAAGCCTTGCGTGAGTCCACAGCTCAGCGACCGTGCAGGGACGGGCTGGAACTGAGACTAGGGGGGCGGAAACTCATTTCTCTTCCATTGTCTTCGGAGCAGGGAAGCTCACAGCTAGGGGCTGAATTGGGTCTCCCCCCAAATTCGTATGTCGAATTCCTAAGCCCCCAGTACCTCAGCATGTGACTGTATTTGGAGATAGGGTCCAAAAGGTGATTAAGTTAAAATGTGGTCATTAGGGTGGCCCTAATCCAATAGGCCTGGTGTCCTCAGAAGAGGAGATCTGCACGCTGGCACACACAGAAGGAAGACCACCGGATGACGCAGGGAAAGGACAGCCATCTATCTGCAAGCAAAGGCAAGAGGCCTCAAAAGAAACCACCCTGCTGCACCTTGCTCTCCAGAACAAACTTCCAGGCTCCAGAAGCGTGAGAAAGTACCTTTCTGTTGTTTAAGCCGCCCAGTCTTGGGTCGTTTGTTATGGCAGCCCTGGCAAACGAATATGCTCACTTTTTTTTTTTTTTTTTTTTTTT